>MU223446.1:613531-648056 GCA_018584345.1 Thuja plicata | reverse complement strand
TCATCATTTACTCTTTGAACATTTAAAATGAAAAAATAACAATAGCATTTTTACTTAAAAATTTAATTCTTATGTATAAATACACATCATCAAAATAAAACTCTAATCATTTGTCTCTTATAAAATTATAAAAAGATCCTATACTACATCTAGTTTTTCTTGAACGTTAATGGGGTTTAGGTCATCTAGAGGAGACTTCCAATAGAAACAATAGATACATCATCTTCATCTTAATTCTATGACTAAGTATCCCAAACAAGACAAATTGAAATTGCAAATACAAGCTAAACAAGATTTACTACCCTATTCAATTCAAAATTTTCATTAAAATTTACAATATTAACCAATAAAAACTAATCTTCTAAACTTATTATAAAGCTTACATGTAGTACAAAAGAAGAGAACAACTATTTAAGAAACAACTTTAACTATTATTATTCAGGTAAATTTTCCTTGATTTTGTATATAAGTAGATGATGGAATAAAGAACATTGATGGACTTTGAGTTGAGAATTTAAGAGATCATAGGTACAAGTTTCAATGAAAAGTCACAGCAAAAGGAACATTGCATTTCAATGGGACAGTTGATAATATCTAACCAGACCATTACAGAGAAAATATATGAGGCCTGATTCGGGAGGGATTAAGGTAAAACTAGGGCATGTATTTGTTTGTCTGATACCTAACTAACATGCATGGAATATTATTCTATATGTTCAAAGCATTCACGTACTGCTATTGTACTCCTTGCAAGCCTTCTTAACCTCCATGTATATGACAAGCCTAAATGGAATGCAGTTCCCTTCAATGTTAGGACATGCATTTAACCAGTGACTTTCACCTATTTATGCAGTTAGGGTATCACGATAGATTGGTGGGCAGTAAGTGCATTTCAGGAGCAATATTTCACAATTTTTTCATATTTTTAAACCTTTAAAGAATGTTGAAAATAGCCCTAATTGAAAACAAGCAAGGCAGAGGTGAAAAGGGCATACATAAGGAAGATAAAAAGAAGAAAGGTGAAGAAAAGAACCATAGGAAGGAGAATATTGTCCTCTTAACAGAGAAATAGAAAGTGAGGTCCAATGATTTCAACAAGGGAGAGTTCAGACACACCAAGAGTATGATGGAAAAAGACATTCCAGTTAAGAAAAGCTCTCTTCCCAAAGATACTAAGGAATTGGAAAAATTATTGGAAGAAGCAGCAGAAGAAATGCTTAAAGATTGGGACTCTTCCCATATAGAAGCAAATACTTACAAGCCTTTAGTGCCCCCACAATAAATCCACTCCCTCTTTGTAAAAACCCCTTCCACCTCAATACAGAAGGATTCCACCTCTATAGGAACTTAAAAAGAAGAAACCAATAAAAGGAAGAAACCACCATAATTCCAACCCTTGTTTAACCGGCCATTGATAGAAGAACACATAAAGTTATGAGCATTTTTATGAAGTAAGTCTCTACTTCCATAGGTGACTCTTGCACCTCCATAGGAACTATGAAAGAGGAGGATGAAAAAAATGTACCAAGCCATCACTAAAGTTATCACAACACACCCCAACTTAGCATGGATGAGAACAACCCATAAATTTGCACCAATCCTTAACTAAAAACAACCAAAGACAAGGATGCACCCATAAAAAATATCAATAAATGATTGGCCACTAGAAAAAAAAACAAGACCACCATCCATAGTGGATAAAATGGACAGTCCAAATGAAAAGACAAAAAGAACTAAAAACTTAGCACCAAAATTTAGAGAAGGCGCCATCATTAAATTCACAGCATGAGGAACCATCAATAGGACCCAATAGGTATTGTGTAGAACACACCACCACCGTGAACCACCACATATTTCACCACAAAACATTATATCTACCCACAAGCCAGTTTCACACAAAGAGAACCCCCACAACTTGGAACATAATTCCAACATAGCACTAGTAGGGGAGGATCCGACATAGGAAGAAACAATTGCCAGCGATGGAGGGGCAAAAAAACCTCCATCTCCATCCACCACAATTCTCACAATCATGGCCCCAAATCCCACTATAGAAAAAGTGCCCTGAGCATATAGGGAGCGTGTTCTACCATCACCTCTAATAGAATTTGTACCTTTGTATATTAGCACAAGAGAAGATACCAAAATCACCACAACTGCCAACACTATTTGTAGTTGAAATAACTTTTCTAGCTCCACCAAGATGGATATAGGCCCATCAAAAACCAAAAAGAACAAGAATAACCCAAACAACACCTCTCCTCACAACAAATAAAATCATACAATCAACCTCCAAAATCTACTCAATACAACCAAAACCAAAAGTACAAAGGCTTCTCATGCTAGAAACTTCAAGGGTCCAAAGCCCCATCAACCTAAGACTAGAAAGAGGAGATAATTTAATCATGGAAACTGTTATGCCCTGCATACCCATCACTACATTTTGTGTGCAAAATGTTGGGTCCCCTCTTTTATCTTTTGGCTCTTGCCTTGCTTTCTGTCTTCTTTGTTTTTCTTTGTGTCCTTCTCCAGGCTTTCCCTCCCGTGAGGTTTGTTTTCTTTTTGCTTTTGTCTTTCGTGCCTCCAGGGGCCAGTCTTAGAGTTTGTTGTTCTTTCCAGAGCCAGATTCCAGACTCCAGGACTCTTCACCACAATGTCTTCTTCTCATAAGAAGGTATGGCCGCATGGAATCCCTGGGCCCGGAGTCCAGAGGTTTGCAAGTTCCAGAGCTTGCAGAGAAAATGGTAACTTTCTTTTACCTTGGGTATAAATAGAAATTACATGCCACTTTTACAGTTACCACGATTCAAAACACTTGTGCATTCAGAGCGATTCTTAGGTGACTAAACTGCAATTAAGCTATGAATTACTCTGTGCTTAGTGGGTTATTACCAGTTGATTTGAGGTGTCTCTTCGTGATCATTTGAAGGTCAAACGTGTTACAGGAGTTCTCCTGGTGTACTTCTTCCCCGCTTTTCTTTGGACTTCTAGGTAGATTCTCTACTTCCTTCCTTTGTTCTTTCTAGTTTTGTTTTCGCTTTGTTCTTCCTAGTTTTACGTGTTTCACTTCTGGTTCGCCTCCTATTGGTGGGTTGGCTCTGCTAGAGGGTCGTCCTCCCTCTGCACAGTTGTAGATTAATGTACATTATTTATTGTCCTAGGTTGGTTTGTGTGTATATGTAAATGTTGTTTAAATCTGTAAAAAGCTTGTAAATGTTATATTTTTAGTGTATATATGTTTTGGCCTTCGGCCCTCTATGAATCCCTATATATATCATGTGTATATCATTTTGGTTTTGGGTTGAGCTTGCCGTGCTCTTGTTTGGTTTCCTAAATTTATGAGCCCACCCACACGGAAAAATACCACCTGGTTGGAACTCGGCTCTTGGTTGGTTTCAACCATGGCAATTTCTCTGTCTGTCATTGGGTCAGTATTTATGGCGCATTTATTTCCCATGCAAGTCTTTAAGATTAGCCAAGTGGCCTTCATATCATACACGTTTATAAAGTTGGCATCGCCATCACCATTACTCCCATTTATTTCATGGCCATGTGATGCCTATGCCCTCGCCCTGCCTATATCTTACTTCTGTCAAGTATGCTGAAACCCCCAGGCCTGGATAATGTTTGAATTCCCAAGTTGATACCGTATGCATATATTTCTAGATTTTAATACAAACTAACTTTTCGGGTGAAGTGCACAATATGGTGGTAAGTTCTCTGGAACTTGGAGTAGCATCTTTTTTTATCTTATGAGAATTCTGACGATCGCCTTACCTTCTAGGTTTTCAAACATCACACTTTCACTATGTCAGAGGCTTTTGCATCCTCACCACCCGGGAGTCCAGATCTCCCCACCACGGCAGTCACCAAGGCAGCCATCAAATCTAATATTGAAAGGGCCCTAGAAAAGCTTCCCCTCAGCATGAAATATTTGAAGGACAATACTATTATAGGATCAAAGATTGAATCCAAGGTCCAGTTGATCACCGACACTAGCATCAAAATTTGGGCAGAAATGCAGGCCCTAGTCAAAAAGATGTTCATCCAGTGGACGGTCGGGGACCAATTGGCCATCAATGTTGGGGAATCTGGGATTCTAAAGGTTGCTTTCTTTCCATGTTAAGTATAGGCCCCATAACTTATTCTCACTTTGGTCGTGCATTACAACTCCTCCATCTGGGCCATCCTGCTCGCCGCCCCAGTCCCGACCAGATATCCTACACCCATGGTCTCCCTGGACGCTGCAACTTTTCAGGTAGGTTTGGGGATTCCCCTATTTGAAAAAGAAATCACCATCACCTAATCCGATGCCTTGGCACAATTTTAGCAACTGGAGGTTATGGCCCGACAATATCTGAATAAAAAATGGCTGAAAACCCCAAAGAAAAATTCTAAAAGAATGAAGTTGGAGATCCCCAGATTTGAATTCAAGGAAAGCATCCAGATGGGAATCATAGCATTGTGCAGGATTTTTGGGCAACCCCATGCCCAGGAATTCTTAGGATGGATGTATTACTTCCTCCTCAGCATCTCCACCGGCGAACAATATTGTGATTGGGCTGCCATCATTTCAAACCATGTGGACTCGTAGTTCCTTCAGGTGGCCCGGACCTCAAAATTCTATATGAAATCCTATGTTCTCTAGGCCTTAGCACAATAATGTGCCATTACAAATGGGCTTCTCACATTAGGTGTACTTGGGGTTGGCCCGGGGTAAAAGGATCCCTAGGATTATTTCCCGCAAATCCAATGGGAGGCTAGTTTCCTCAGCTTCTGCCGAGTGAATAATGCCTTCATTTACTATAACCTTCTCACACCTACCAAAGATGTTAGGTACCCCCTCTCTAAGGAGGCAATAGATATTTCCATAAGTTATGGCCACTACTACATCCAGTTCCAGTAGCATACTTACATTCGGGTAACCAGCTTCTCCGAGAAACCCTATTTGTTGCCCAAGCATTATGGGAACAAAATAATTCTTTCAGAATATTACTGATAGATTCTAGAACTACACACCATTTACACTGTGAAGAAGGTGACCAATTTTACATTCCCAATCATCTGTGGGAATTACATGTGTAGTCTGGCCACAGCCAAAGAGGCAGACAACGAGCTTAAAATCCTAGGTTTAACAAAATTCTATCTGGTGAGGAAGAACTTTGATTCGCTAGGTAAAATAGCAATGGCACTTCCCCGGGCATCAAAGCCCCATATATTCCACATGGAGGACTTCTGGGAAGATTTCCAAGATGATTTTGAAGTCTGGATTTGACACTTTTTCCAAATGATGATGGGGATGATGGAGAGACTGAAGCTTCAAAAATTCCCGAATGACTTTTCAGACACCGGGTCCACAGTGGACCCTCAGTACAAAGAGAAGGGAATAGATAAGATGGCTCTTCCTCCAGTAGATTGGGACACCCAGGAGGGGCCAACTATTAAAGATATCACTTGTGACATGGTTGAGCGTAGCCATGCTTATTTCAAAAAGGCATGTCCAGGGAGTACACGCAGAGTTGGCCTGACAGTGCAGAGATTGACATCCGGGGTCGGAACCTCTTCGCAGGGAGAGGATAATGGAAAAAGAATAATGGGGAGCCCATCCAAAAACCCATCTATTGTCCTTAGAGAAGAGAAAATACAATAGATGCTGGCAGTCTCCCAGCAGATGAAAGATAAACTAATCACATGGTTGGCAACCCCGGTCCTCATGACCGGGCTCATTCATCCTCCCTCTTCCCCTTCGTTGGCAGCATTGATGGTCTGAGCAATAGGACCCAAAGCGGAAGAGGAGCAGGTAGCTCTAATGGATGTAGGGCCCCCTTTGGTAACCAGGAGAAAGAAAAAGAAAAGTAACTCTCAACCAAGGGCGGAGCTAGAGCTCAAGATTCCAAGCATCCCAGAAGTACAAATTGTTTCTTTTGACTCCCTGCAGCTGGAGAAAGAACCTGGGGACATCCTAGAGAATCCCCCTCCACATGATGAATTTGATGATGTATTTAGAAATGATGAATTTTGAAATTTTCAAGGGGATATCATACAGTCAGCGAAAGAAATTGCCACACAGGATGAACTCCTGATGAAAGAGCCTGCGCAAGAGCAGGAAGCTCGGGAAAAAGAAAAGAGGGGACAGGAACAGGTGGATACCTCTAAAGTCCCAAAGATAAAGGTTATGGGGACTAAGAGCAGATAGACACAGGATGAGAAAATAGCATTGGTTGGTGAAATTGGACCCACAGGAACAACTGTGACCCCAACTGTCGTGCTCCAAACACTACTCCCAAAGGTAACATTTGGGGAGGTGATCATAGCAGCCCAAACAATTAATCTTGGCCCGACGCCTCCCCCGCCTCTAGAGAATACACTAGTAGAAGAAAACATCCCAGCAATAGAGGCTGATGAATGATAGTAGGAGGAGAATAATCCTAGGGAAATGAATGATATCCTAACATTGTCAAGGATACAGACACCGAGGTGAAAGATACAAGCACCACTGGAGTAAGTATTTCCGGTGAACTTAAGGATATAGGGAAGGAGTCAGAAACAAATCATACTATTGAAGGGGTGCAACAAGATCTCAGGGGAAATCACAAGAATAGATTATAGATGCAAAACCACCCCTACCACCATAATGGTTGGTGGAGTCTCGCATAAGGAAGGCCCCGATGACCCCTAAGGCCCATCTCTCCTTCGCAGAGATGATGGCGCAGATGCAAGACCCTCCCAAGACCAAGAAAGCTTGGATAGTCCATACTCTTCAGATTAGGCCAGGCGGAGAAATAGTCGTGGTAATTGCAATGCCTTCCAGGTGTAGACAAAGCAATGAATAAGGCCGATGAGTACTCCATCACTGAGGTATCACTAGGGAAGAGAGGGAAACAGGGTGAACTCGACCTGTTGAAAGAAGCAACCAAGGCGGTGGAGGCCCATTATGAAAAGGAGGCCCAAAAATTCAGGGCAGAAAAAGAAAATAATGCTAATCTCATGGGGTTGCTGATGGAGCTCATGCAACCTCTTACAGCTATTCCCCCGGGCGCCTCTGCTTCCAACATACCGCTCCCTTAGAGTGATGTAGATGCACATAGGGTAATGAAAAGAAAAGCCCAGGTGGTTGATGAGTGGGTTACAGAACAAGTGGGAAAAATCTAACATTTCTTGGCATCCACACTCCTAGACTTGTATGTGGTCAGAAATACTCTACATTAGGCTGAAAATACTATCTCCATCCAGGAGGGAGACATCAAAAATTATGAGGCATGGAAAGCTGAGATAGAAGAACTCATCAGCATCGGAGAAGAAATTGTCTCCGAGGCCAGAATTTTAGGAGAGGAGTCTTTTGACTTTGTCCATACCCAGCACTCCAGACTTGACCTCACATTGGAGGTAATCAAGAAACTGGTAGGGGCTATGCGTGACAAATTCTAGGAAGTTCAATATTCTTTCAATTTATACAAATCATTCATCTCCAAGGTCTCTGGAGCTGATCCTTTTAGAATAGAAACATGCACTCTAGAGGAATATCTTTTGGGAAAGTTTGACGAACTGATGGAGTCTCGGTATGGATCTTCGGAGGGGATGGATGGAGCAAAAATGGCAAGGCTCACTCGCATGGTGCTCTAGAGTCATGGTGCGACCAAGATGGCTATAGAGTCCAAGGAAAATGTTCCATATTTGGATGAACAATTAGAGGCAGCTAAATACCGACGGGCCAGTCTTAATGACATAGATGAAGATGGGATCGCCCGACTCCTGCAGACATTCAATGATACTAAAGAACAATAAGGTTCTCCAGGGTCTGGAGAATCTTGTCGAAAGATGTATTTTTGTATTCATTCATTCTTTCAGAATGCAAGTTCCCGGATCCCACATTTTTGTATTCTTTAAGTGATCCATGTCCCAGTTCCCAAGGCTGATCGGTCACTTTCAAGAAAGTCAGTAAAAGGTGTTAGAAAATAGGTAACCGCAATAAGGCATGTTGACTCAACATGAAGGTTCTAATATATGGTCTTCTCAAGGCATTGATTCAACATTACACCTAGCGCATCAGAGATAGGATGTCACTTTCCCATTTATGAGGCATGTAGCCTCGATCCCTGGGGGATCAGATTTCTTCTCCTCTCCTACCGGCTCTCTCCTTGAGGCCAATTCTTCCACTCCTCTCTTCTTGTCTTATTCCTCTGACATGTCAGACCTTTTCCATATTGACATCTTTTGTAGCGTGGTGCAGGTAGTACCGGCCACCAAAAAATAGTATTATATTGTAAGGTGTACAATAAATTAGGTTAAGTTTTAGGTCAAATGGTGTGTATAAATAATTAGTCTGGCCTCATTCTAGGGGTCAACAAAATTGATGATTTTGCAGTCCATAGTTAATGGCAATTTTAGTTTTCCTCAGTTCTCAGTTGTAGAGCTCAATGCTCCTTAGTTTTAAAAGCTCAATAGATAGATGTTGCCTTGGAGCCATCATTTTAATATGCACCGATGCTTTCTAGAAGATATGTTAATGAAGGAAGGTTTCTATCAGTGACGTTGTTAGCAATTTGATCTCCGGTTAACAGTATTTTATGCTTTGTGTTCCTTATGTCCTTTTCTCTAATACTTCAAGTAGATTAATGACCTCCTTTTCCTTCGCTATTTACTAAATATGAGTTGATGGTTCTATATTTATTTAGTATTTAGTGTAGTGTGTTAGAGCATTATCAATGTTTTGAATGTTTACTATAACTATAGGTAGATGAAAGCTTTCTAACTCTACAGGATCTTTTGAAGTTTATTTTTTAAGTGAATGTGCACTTGCAGGAAACCCCACTTACTTGAATCCCTAGAGAAGATGAGTTAAGATAACTAGCTATCCCCCTCAAATAAAATAGTCACATTTCCCAACTAAGCCCCTGCACTATCGAGACCTGACTCTCATGTGCTTGGAGGCCCGGGGAATCTCATTTCCCCAAACAACCTTTACAAGCAAAGTTGGACAATACCCCGGTACCCAGTGACAACTTACATCTGTTGGTGGACCCGTTCATAAAGTCCCATCAATAGAAACCGGTGCTAGAAGGAGGGCATGAACTCGTCCCCCTCTAAGGATTTAGATTTTACACCACTCGAGGGTTCCCTGAGCCATAGTTTTAGGAGTCAAGCCTTCAGTGGGATTGGATCATTTTCACCAGTAAGATTCGAAAGAGTCCTTAGATCAACTCCCAATCCCAGATGGTTTGTCAAACTTGAGCCTCGTGCTCAAAAGAAATAGACCCTAAAAGCCAAGTCAGCCACCATTGTCTGGGGATCTAGCATACCATAGAATACTCAAGTCCCCCAGATGATCCTGGGAACTAGCGCTCAACCTAGTCAATGTCCAACTCCCCCAATAGCTACATATTTTGGAAATATCAGGTCCCCAATGGGAACTTTTCTGGGTGTTGTCAATAATCTACCTTTGCACCCAGAAAAGATTTGTCCACAATATGAGAACTTAGGCTTGTGAACTGCAGAAGAGCATCTGTAGGCATACAAAGATTCCATGAACCAACACTGGATCCAACATCAAGACATTGTGATCCAGATGTTCCCTCTATCCCTGGGATAAAATGAACTAAACTGGTACCTTAACCTTCCTACTAATTCCATCAATAGTTGGAAGGACATGGGGGACACCTTCATTGCTGCCTTCCACATGCACATGGACCCAGCATGGTCCCATAGCTAGTTCATTTCTATCAAGAAGGAACTGAATGAGCCCCTTGCACCATTTAACCACTAGTTCCAACATGCCTTGAAGCGGTGCACAGGTCCTTTCATCCCATCCGTGGATGTAACTATCCAGACTTATCTCAATGTGATAGACCCCTTTGTTTCCACTCTCCTCTGGAGAACCACCACCTTGGGCGACTGGGATACTTTGGTGAAGGTTTACAACCTAGCCTTGGAATTGTCCTGTGGTCTTAACAAATCCCCAGGCGGGATTGAGTAGAGCATGCCATTCAACATGATACCTGATGGAACTTCTTACGCCAGAGGATATAACCTTAATTAGGTAATGGGTGCCTCTACAATGGCCATGAATCCCCCACCACCGTTGATAGACCAGTAGGCCCGGTACGTGTATCCATCTCAGACCCAGACAACACTGGCTCTAGAATCATTCCCCTGGAACCAGCCGTAGAAAATGAAATAACCACAGACACAACTGACCGGAGTGCCTTTCTTTTAGTTGTCCACGATTGGAGGATTGCCACCATCGACTCTAGTGAATGCTATCACTTTCCCAGGGAACCAACAACAACAACTGTCACACTATGACGCGAACACCCAGTTGACTGCCAACATTGAGTCCCTCTAGCGAATGTTGTCTACACTAACTATGGACATGGGTCAACTAAAGGTAGGGTCCTTTGTACCCCATAACACCAATTCCCAGAGAGGGAATATTTTCTCTGGGCAATGAAATAATAATGCCAGAGGAAGAAACTACAACAACGGGCCCCAGCCCAATCATTTGTAATGGAATCACATTGCTAGTACCGGAGGTCCACCTCTGAACCAAATCACCAATTAGAGTGGTGCTGGACCATCCCATTTCATGCCAGTCACAGACTTCCATCCTATGACCAACTGGTGTAGGTTGCATGATACAGGCTCTCACAATGAGGTAAAATGTGTCACGCTGGATAAAGTCATCATGATTTTCTAGCTAGACAGACAACAAGCTTCTAATCCTACTCCCCCAGAACTTCCTATACAAGAGCCCACTCATAGAATATTTTCTTATGAGACCATCTTCTTTGGGATGACCAAATAAGATGAAGAGGAACTCAAATTATAGGGGTTCTTTGATGAATCTATTCTAGCCTTTGAGACCAATGCCTTCACCAACCCATGGACTCCCTACAACACTCAGATTCAGGTTGGTAAGGGACCAGTTTATATGCCCACACCTCCTAAGGACACTCCTCCATGGGAAAACATGACCAATCAGTCTGTCCTTCCAAAAGGCTCTGGCTCTAACCAAGCTAAGGACCCGGCCGAGGCAAGACACCAATTCCTGAGAAAAAGGTTTGACATCACAAAGGCGTTAGAATAGACCACCACCTCCATGACCTTGATGGAGGTTTTTCTCAACTGTCTTGAGTAGAAGAAGTCCCTTTTGAAGCTCTTGTGAAACTTGGAAGCCATCAGTCACCCTCCCAAGATGGTCTCTTTTGAGGATGCCAACGCGGCTGTCTTCTAGGGAAACACTAAAGATCCTCCCTTCCTGCTAGGCTTGAACATACAACGAAAGAATATACACAACTGCCTAGTATATTTTGGAGCTTTGGGAAACATCATGCCTTTATCCATATGCTAGAAGCTCATATTCTGACCAACCCCGTCTAACAGTGCAGTAATCTAGCTGGATAAAACTATTGTAAAAATGGTGGGTGAACTGAAGAATGTCCGGATTCAACTCATCCAGGACCCCAGGATAGCTAGCACAATTGACATCCAAGTGGTGGACATCCCAGAGACTTATGGGATGTTACTAAGTTTTAATTGGTCTAAGTCCCTCAATGAATACTTCTCGACTAACTTTTCCCACTTATGGCTCCCTTGGGAAGGAGAATCAAACAAGATCTGGGTTGAAAGTGAGCCCCAGATGAGATAGGTCCTCACCAAAGTTAGGAGGGTGAATTAATTCCTCTTCTTCGAGACTTCCCACAAGGTGTACCAACCCCTTGAGATCTTAACATTTGATTTCACCCCGGGGGAAGACCCCATAGTTTTGCAGAGAACCTAGGACCTGGAAGAAAAATTGAGGGTTGAGGTTAACTCTTAGGGTGTCGTAGCGACCCCTACCACACTCTTGTCTGGCACTTGGTGTCAGGTACATTACCAAAAACATTTAGAACTATAGTGTGAACCATGCCTAGCCGCTGCTACCTAGCATATCAATTCCCTCCAGAAAAAAGAACACACATTTGATTCCCCAGGACCCAGCGCTTCCACTGGCAATGCCTTTTTGGTGCTAGTTGTCTAGGAATCCCAATCAAAAATTCCTCTAGAGACAAACCTCACCCACGCACCATCAGTGCTGGAGGAAACTCCTCCCAACCCTCCCAAAGACAATCCAAAAACCACTTCGCCTTCCCAGCCCCAGATAATAAACAATGACTTGTGGACCCTTAAGTTTGATGAGTCCTAATCCAAACAAGGCTATGGGGCCAGAGTGGAGTTAATCAACCCACAGGGAAAATCCTTCCTCGCATCCTACAGGCTGCAGTTCAACTCCATGAATAACATTACGGAGTATGAGGCTTTGTTCCTTGGGCTCCTATTTGCACTAAGGAAAGGAATCACTCTCCTCCGGGCCCTGGGTGATTTAGAGTTGATTGTTAAGCAGGTTTAGAGTAAATATACCTATCACGATAAGAGTTTGGCTACATACCGCAATCAAGCATGGAGCCTTATTGAAGATTTCTATGCTTTCGGTATCAATCTTATTCCTTGGAGATGGAACTATGTCCCAGATACCCTTGCCATTTCTTCCAGCACACTTGAGCCTATGGCTAGCTCGCGACTCTGGAGATTTTCTATTGAGATGATCCCCACCCCTATTCTAGACAATGTCACCTATTTTTAGGTCTTTGAGGACAATCAGCATATCCTAGCCTTCATGGCTAATGTTGGTGTCTTTGAGGACCAGATAGTGGAAGAGAGAGCTCATGATGATACTAGATAGGGTAATGAAGATGATGAAATCATGGACCTACCAACCAACACCATTCTAAAAGGGATGGTCACACTTAAACAAATATTTGACTCAGACCCTCGAGGCTGAGAAAAAATATCATCCTCCTCTGAGAGAGGAAAATTTGATAAAGTGAACATCGGCCAGCCCGGTGAAGAGAAAATGATACACATTGGCACCTCCTACTCCCCTCAGGAGAAGGAGAAGATTCTCACTGTTCTCTAAGAATACATTGACATGATTGCATGGGGGTATGAGGATCTGAAGACAAATGATACATCCATTATGACTCATACCATCCCACTCAAACCTGATGCTAATCCTTTTCAGAAAAAGCAACGACCGGTCAACCCACTGATCGAGCCTCTGATTTATCAAGAGGTTCAAAAAATATTGTTAGCTCAGATAATCTTTCCAATCTGGCATACTACATAAGTTTCTAACCTAGTCCCTGTAAGAAAGAAAAGTGGTGAAATCTGCCTTTGTATGGATTTCCAAAATTTGAACAAAGCCTCCAAGAAAGACAATCATCCTCTCCCCTCACTGGACGAGGTATTGCAAATTGTGAATAGATCAAAAATGATGTCCTTCTTAGATGGGTACTCCGGGTATAACCAAGTCATGGTTAAATATGAAGATAGAGACAAAATGGCATTTACCACCAAGTGGGGAACGTTTGCCTACTGGAGAATGCCCTTTGGCTTAATTAACATAGGGGCCACATTTCAAAAGGCTATGGAAATTGTGTTTGAGGGCCTTGTGAACCGGTGCATAATCATCTACATGGATGATTTAACCATCTTTTCCTGGGATAG
The DNA here is from genome assembly GCA_018584345.1 of Thuja plicata. NCBI lineage: Eukaryota > Viridiplantae > Streptophyta > Pinopsida > Cupressales > Cupressaceae > Thuja > Thuja plicata. The sequence continues at coordinate 634,514 of MU223446.1, read as the reverse complement.
GCATGATCATTCCACCCACCTCGCCCAGATTTGTGAGAGATGTCGCCAGTATGGAATATCCCTCAACCCTAAGAAATGCATATTCAGGGTCACTGAAGGGAAGTTGCTTGGGCATATTGTCTGCAAGAAGGGTATATCCATTGACCCTAAGAGAGTTGAAGTGCTTCTAAACCTACAAATGCCCGAAAGCAAGAAGGAAATGAGGTCTTTCTTTGGGAAGATCAACTTTGTCCGGTGGTTCATCACCGGATTCGTTGAGATCGTGAAGCCACTCAACAAAATGATGAAGAAAGATACCAAAATTGAGTGGAGCCCTAAAGAAAAGCAGGAATTCACCTGGATTAAATAAATGATAACAGAGACCCCAGTCCTGGCTAGTCTGGACTATTCCCTCCCTTTTTACATCTATTGCTTTGCTTCGCTGCATTCTGCCATGGTAGTTTTGACCCAAAAGGTTGAAGGGGAAGAATGACCCATCACTTTCATGAGCTCCCCCTTTAAGAATGCCAAAGTCTAGTATTCATCCTTGGAAAAGCAGGTCTTTTCCCTCGCTCACATCGTGATGAAATTCTGGCATTATATTCTCCAGAGCAAGGTGCATGTTATCATCCCAAACCAGGTGGTAAAATCTCTGCTGATGCAGAGTGAATTGGGTGAGAGGTGGGGGAAATGGATGGTCATCCTCTAGGAATATGATTTAGAAATGAAACCCATGAAGATAGTCTAAGGCCAGTGACTATGTAGAGCGATGGCAGAAGAGACTCCTCAAATTGAATGTCAGACATATATAGTGGAGTCCATCACTCAGGAACCATGGTACATAGACCTGGTGTACTTGTTGTTGAATAATAGATTCCCAGAGGGATTGCCTCCAAACAAATGTCATGCCCTGTAGTTGAAAAGCACACACTTCATGATAAAAAATGCCACTCTTTTTCATAGGAACTATGGAGTGTACCTCTGATGCATTGATAGGGTTCAAGCTACAAAGATAATCAAAGAATTCCATGGGCAGTTTGGAACTGGGCATGGCTCAGCTGACACCACTTCCCATCAAATTCTCTGGGCTGGATACAATTGAACCTGTATCTTTAAAGATGTCTACACTCACATTAGGAAGTGCCACACTTGCCAAACCACGACACATCGTGAGCAGAACCTGGCTATGCCTCTGCAGCCGATCTTTGAAGCTAGACATTTTGCCCAATGGGCATTTGATTTTATTAGGGAAATCAACCCCAACTCATATGCAAACCACTAGTACATTCTCATGGCTATTGATTATTGCACCCGGTGGTCTGAAGCAATACCATGTAAAAATAATACGACAGACATAGTTATAAAATTCCTGGAATAAAACATTGTCACAAGATTCAGAATGCCCTTTGCTATAGTATGTGACAATGGTCTAGCATTTTCTTCGGCACAATTACTTGAATGGACCTATGACTGGAAGATCACTTTGAATTTTTCCAGCAACTATTACCCCCAGGGTAACGGTGTTGCTGAATCAACCAACAAAAATTTGCTTGAAGTGATAAAACACCTATTAGAACAGAATCCCTGGGAATGGCACCAAAAGTTGAGATTCACCCTTTGGGAAGATCGTATTCAAATTAAGGCCACCCTGGGGACATCCCATTCCATCTGGTTTATAGCCAGAACCCAGTGTTCCCCATTAACTTACAAATCTTGGTTTTACAGTTCATGCAGGAATTCAGCAACCGGAACAATATCGTGGAGGTTCGGCTCCTAAATCTGGTGCAAATGGAAGAACGAAGAGATGTGACCCTTGAACATTTTGCACATCACCAAGTAGTAGTAAAATGATGGTTTGACCGGAGAGCCTAGTATAAGGCCTTTCAAATTTTAGATTTGGTCCTCTTGTGGGATAAAGCCCAGGAAAAGAAAGGAACGCACACCAAATTCTAACAGCTCTGGCTCGGACCATACTTGATCTCAGAAATCTATGGGTCAAACACCTACCACCTCAGTACCATGATTAGGGAAGCCATTCCATTGCCCATAAATGGACAGTTTCTCAACCATTATTTCAAATGAGGTGAGTTTGTCCAGAGTTGTACTATATGTAAATCTTCTTTCTTGTAAATATCTTTCCTGATGCCCTGTTTGGGGTGCCCTATAAATAGTTTTGTTGGTCATCCTCCTAGACCACCCCTTTTCTTTTTGTTTTTTTTTCAGCTTCGTTCTTTCTTTTCCAGGTCCCCAGCATTTTTGTTCCCCCTTGTTTAGACCGGTATGCTTCACATAATACCTAGTCTCTAGGATGGTACCTTTTGTATTATGGTGAACTCAGAATCTATTGTTAGCATGGTGGAATTGGTCCGGTCACCGGAGTTATTTTGTAAGTTGGGTAACAGGTTGCGAGTAATCTTCATCGGGTCCATCCCTAGAAGTCTGGAAATTAGTTAAATCAAAATCCAAAGGAATAAGTAATCGGACACACCGAGAGTAGATCGGTTGCACTAGTTTGTTGGCCCAAGTCTGAAAGACATTCAAATTCTTCCTAGGTCTGGAGTTTTTCTTCCCTATTTAGAAATTTGAAGTGGATGGAGGGGTGAAAGAAGTATCATCATTAGAATTAGCTAAGCTTAAGTTTAATGGTGAAAGAAGTACCACCCTCCCATCCAGAAAAAAAATAAAATGAAGAGAAGAGACAGTGGAGAAATTCTGGTATCCAAGGGAAATGGGTGAATTTGATGACTTTGGCTTGACATGTTCAGTGCCTCTTCTCTGCTTCTCCTAGAGGTCATCAGCTTGATTTTCTTTCAAATTACACACTTCACAACTGATGAAAGACCAAGGGTTGGATCATGTATGGGCCAGATTGTCTCAGATGCTTCGCACTTTGCAAGCAGGATGCTCCCAGTAATGATTGGTTCTAGTTTTGCTAACCAGAGATTCCGTAGTTCTCAAATGTGCTAAGACATTCATCCCAGATAGTCACCATTTGTTATGCCCTGCATACTTGTCCCTACATTTTGTGTACAAAATGTTGGGTCCCCTCTTTTCTCTTTTGGCTCTTTCCTTTCTTTCTGTCTTCTTTGTTTTTCTTTGTTTCCTTCTCTGGGCTTTCCCTCCCATGAGATTTGTTTTCTTTCTACTTTTGTCTTTCGTGCCTCCGGGGCTTGGTCCCAGAGTTTGTTGTTCTTTCCAGAGCTGAATTCTGGACTCTGGGATTCTCTGCCATGATGTCTTCTTCTCGTAAGAAGGTATGACCTCATGGAATCCCCAGGCCCAGAGTCCGGAGGTTTGCATGTTCTGGAGTTTGTGGAGAAAAGGGTAACTTTCTTTTACCTTGGGTATAAATAGAAATTACATGCCACTTATACAGTTACCACAATTCAAAACACTTGTGCATTTAGAGTGATTCTTAGGCGACTAAACTACAATTAAGCTGTGAATTACTCTGTGCTTAGTGGGTTATTACTAGTTGATTTGAGGTGCCTCTTTGTGATCGTTTGAAGGTCGAACATGTTACAGGAGTGCTCCTAGTGTGCTTCTTCCCCATTGTTCTTCAAACTTCTAGGTAGGTTCTCTAGTTCCTTCCTTTGTTCTTTCTGGTTTTGTTTCCACTTTGTTCTTCCTGGTTTTGTGTGTTTCACTTCTAGTTCACCTCCCGTTGGTGGGTTGGCTCTGCCAGAGGGTCATCCGCCCTTTGCACAATTGTAGATTAATGTACATTGTGTATTGTCTTAGGTTAGTTCATGTGTATATGTAAATATTGTTTAAATCTATAAAAAGATTGTAAATGTTATATTTTTGGTGTGTATATGTTTCATCCTTCGGCCCTCTGTGAATCCCTATATATATCTGGTGCATATCCTTTCGGTTTTGGGTCAAGCTCATCATGCTCATGTCTAGTTTCTTGAATTTATGAACCCACCCACACGACGGAATACCACCTGGTTGGAACTCGAATCTTGCATGTACTTCATGCTGAGAGGTAATTTGTCTAAGGCTCTTCAACCATGGCGATTTCTCTCTCCATCATCAGGTCAGTCTTTATGGTGCATTTCTTTCCCATGCATGTCTTTAAGATCTACCAAGTGGCCTTCATATTGCACACATTCAGACAGTTAGCATCACCATAACCATAACTACCATTTATTGCATGGCCATGTGATGCCCACGTAGGCCTGACAACTCACTTTCTGGTCACGCCTCTGAATGGTTAATTTTTCAGACTCCAGTTCCTACGCCCTCACCCTACCTATATCTTACTTATGTCAAGTATGTTGAAACCCCTGGGCCCAGATAATGTTTGAATTCCCAAGTTGACACCATTTGCATATCTTTATGGATTTTAACACAAACTAACTTTTTGGGTGAAGTGCGCAATATAGTGGTAAGTTCTTCAGAATTTGGAGCAGCATCTTTTTTTATCTTATGAGAATTATGATGGTCGCCTTACCTTCCAGGTTTTCAAACATCACACTTTTAGTATGTCGAAGGCTTATGCATCCTCAGAACCCAGGAATCTAGATCTCCCCACCACGGTAGTTACCAGGGTAGCCGTCAAATCTAAGATTGAAAGGGCCCTAGAAAAGCTTCCCCTTAGTATGAAATATTTGAAGGACAATACTATTACAGGATCAAAAATTGAATCCAAGGTCCAGTTGATCACCGACACTAGCATCGGAATGTGGGAAGAAATGCAAGCCCTGGTCAAAATGATGTTCATCCAGTGGATGACTGGGGACCAATTGGCCATCAATATTGGGGAATCCGAGATTCTAAAGGTTTCTTTCTTCCCATGTTCAGTATAGGCCCTGAAACTTATTCTCACTCTAGTCATGCATTACAACTCCTCCATCTGGGCTGTCATGCTTGCCGCCCCAGTCCCAACCTGATATCCTACTCCCATGGTCTCCCTTGATGCTGCAACTTTTCAGGCAGGTTTGGATATTCCCCAGTTATATGAAGTAGCCATCATCACCCAATCTGATGCCTTAGCACAATTTCAGCAGCTGGAGGTTATGGCTTGACAATATCTAAATAAAAAATGGCTGAAGACCCCAAAGAAATATTCCAAAAGAATGAAGTTGGAGATCCTCGGATCTGAATTCAAGGAAAGAATCCAGATGGGGATCATAGAATTATGCAGGATTTTTGGGCAACCCCATGCCTAGGAATTCTCAGGATGGATGTATTACTTCCTCCTTGGCATCTCCACCAGAAAAAAATATTTTGATTGGGCCGCCATCATTTTGAACCATGTGGACTCGCAGTTCCTTTAGGTGGCCTGGACCTCAAAATTTTATATAACATCCTATATTCTCTAGGCCTTAGCACAACAACGCCCCATCACAAATAGGCTACTCACATCAGGTGTACTTGGGGTTTGCCCAGGGAAAAAGGCTCCCTGGTATTATTTCCTGCAAATCCAATGGGAGGCTAGTTTCCTCAGCTTCTGTCGAGTGAATGATGGCTTTATTTACTACAACCTTCTCAAACCTACTCAGCATGCTGAGTACCACATCTCTAAGGAGGAAATAGATTTGGTCAAAAGTTATGGCCACTACTACATCCAGTTCCAACAGCATACTTACATTCAGGTAACCGGCTTCTCCGAGAAACCCTATTTGTTTCCCAAGCATTCTGGGAACAAAATAATTCCTTTGGAATATTGCCGGCAGATTTTGGACCTACACGCCCTTTACACTATGAAGAAGGTGACCAATGTTCCATTCTCGATCACCTATGGGAATTACACGTGTAGTCTGGACGTAGCCAAAGAGGCAGACAATGAGCTTAAAAGCCTAGGTTTAACAACATTCTATCCAGCAAGGAAGAACTTTAATCCGCTAGGTAAAATAACAATGGCACTTCCCTGAGCATCAAAGCCCCATATATTCCACATGGAGGACTTCTAGGAATATTTCCAAGACAATTTTGAAGTCCAGCCTAGGACTTCATCTGAATGACGATGGGGATGATGGAGAGACTGAAGCTTCAAAAATTCTTGGATGACTTTTCAGACACCGAGTCCACAGTGGACCCTCAGTACAAAGAGAAGGGAATAGATAAGATGGCTCTCCCTCTAGTAGATTGGGATGCCCAGGAGGGGCCAACTATTGAAGATATCACTCATGATGTGGTCGAGCATAGCCACACTTATTTCAAAAAGGCATGCCCAGGGAGTACATGCAGAGTTTGCCTGACAGTGCAGAGATTGACTTATGGGGCCGGAACCTCTTTGCAAGGAGAGGATAAAGGAAAAAGAATAATAGGGACCCCATCCCAAACCCCATCTACAATCCTCAGAAAAGAGAAAATACAACAGACACTAGCAGTCTCCCAGTAGATGAAAGAGAAACTAATCACATGGTTGGCCACCCCGGTCCTCATGACCGGGCCTGTTTGTCCTCCCTCGTCCCCTTTGTTGGCAGAATTGATGGTCCAAGCAATAGGAGCTAGAGAAAAAGAGGAGCAGGAAGCTCTAATGGATGCAGGGCCCCCTTTGGTAACCAGGAGAAAGAAAAAGAAGACTAACTCTCAACCAAGGTTAGAGCCGGAGCTTAGGATGCCAAGAATCCCAGAAGTACAAATTGTTTCTTCCAACTCCCCTAAGCCAGAGAAAGAACCTGGGGACATCCCAGAGAATCCCCCTCCCCATGATGAATTTGATGATGTATTTAGAACTAATGAATTTGGAAATTTGTAGGGGGATATCATACAGTCAACAGAAGAAATCATCGCATAGGATGAACTCCCAATGCAAGAGCCTACGCAAGAGCAGGAAGCCTAGGTAGAAGAAAAGAGGGGACAGGAATAGGTGGATACCTCTGAAGTCCCGAAGATACAGGTTACAGGGACTGAGGGCAAATAGACACAAGATGAGAAAATGGCATCAGTTAGGGAAACTGGACCCATGGGAACAACCATGACCTTAACTACCATGCTCCAAACACCACTCCCAAAGGTAACATTTGGGGAGGTGATCACAGTGGCCCAAATGTTGAATCTTGGCCCGACACCTCCCCCACCTCTAGAGAATACACCAGTAGAAGAAAACATCCCAGCAACAGAGGTTGATGAACAACAGCAGGAGGAGAAGAATCCTGGGGAAATGAATGATGATCCTAACATTTTCAAGGATATAGACACCGGGGTGAAAGATACAAGCACCACAGGAGTAAGTATCACTGGTGAACTTAAGGTTACATGGAAGCAGTCATAAATGACTCATACCGTCGAAGGGGTGCAACAAGATTTTGGGGGGAAATCGTAAGAACAGATTTTGGCTGCAAAGTCACCCCTAACACCACAATGGTTGGTGGATTCTCGCAAAAGGAAGGCCCCAATGAACCCTAAGGCCCATCTCTCCTTGGTATAGGTGATGGCATAGATGCAGGACCCTCCCAAGACCAAGAAATCTTGGACAACCCATACTCTTCAGACTGGGCCGGGCAGAGAAACAATCGCGGTAATTGCGATGCCTTCCCCAGGTGTAGACGAAGCAATGGCTAAGGCTGATGAGTACTCCATCACTGAGGTATCACTAGGGAAGAGAGGGAAATAGGGTGAACTTTACCTATTGAAAGAAGCAACCAAGGCGGTGGAGGCCCGTTATGAAAAGGAGGCCCAGAAATTTAGGGCAGAAAAAGAAAAGAATGCTAATCTCATGGGGTTGTTGATAGAGCTCGCACAACCTCTTACTGCTATTCCCTTGGGTGCCTCCACATCTGATATACCACTCCCTCAGAGTGACATAGATGCACTAAGGGTAATGAAAAGAAAATCCCAAGTGGTTGATGAGTGGGTTCTAGAACAAGTGGGAAACGTCCAGCGTTTCTTGGCATCCACACTCCCAGACTTGTATGCGGCCAGTAATACTCTACATTGGGCCGAAACTACTATCTCCATCTAGGAGGGAGACATAAAAAATTACAAGGAATGGAAAGCTGAGATGGAAGAACTCGTCGGCATCGGAGAAGAAATTGTCTCTGAGGCCAGAATTTTAGGAGAGGAGTCTTTTGACTTTGTCCTGACCCAGCACTACAGACTTGACCTCACATTGGAGGTAATCAAGAAACTGGTAGGGGCTATGTGTGACAAAGTCTAGGAAGTTCAATTTTCTTTCAATTTATACATTCATCTCCAAGGTCTCTAGAGCTGATCCTTTTAGCACATAAACATGCACTCCGGAGGAATATGTTTTGGGAAAGTTTGAAGAACTGATGGAGTCTTGGTATGGATCCCCAGAGGGGATGGATGGAGTGAAAATGGCAAGGCTCACTTGCATGGTGCTCTAGAGTCATGATGTGACCAAGATGGCCACAGATTTTAAGGCAAATGTTCCATATTTGGACGAACAATTAGAGGCAGCTAAATACCGACGGGCTGGTCTTAAGGACATAGATGAAGACAGGATCACCCGGCTCCTGCAGACATTCAATGATACTAAAGAACAATAAGGTTCTCTGGGGTATGGAGAATCTTGTTGGAAGATGTATTTTTGTATTTATTCATTCTTTCAGAGTGCAAGTTCCTAGATCCCAGAATTCTAGATCCCACATTTTTGTATTCTTTAAGTGACCCGTGTCCTAGTTCCCAAGGCTGACTGGTCAATTTCAAGGTAGTCAATAAAAGGTGTTAGAAAATAGGTAACCACAATAAGGCACATTAGCTCAACATGAAGGTTCAAATAGATGGTCTTCTCGAGGTGCCGCTTCAATGTTACACCTGGCGCATCAGAGACAAGATGCCACTTTCCCATTTATGAGGCATATAGCCTCTATCCCTGAGGGATTGAATTTCTTCTCCTCTTCTATCGGCTCTCCCCTCAAGGCTGATTCTTCAACTCCTCTCTTCTTGTCTTATTCCTCTGACATGTCAAACCTTTTCCGTCTTGAGGTATTTTGTAGCGTGGTGCACGTAGTACCGGCCACCGAAAAATAGTATTATATTGTAAGGTGTAAAATAAATTAGGTTAAGTTTTAGGTCAAATGGTGTGTATAAATAATAAGTCTGGCCTCATTCTAGGGGTTAGAAAAATTGATAATTTTGCAATCCACAGTTAATGGCAATTTTAGTTTTCCTCAATTCTCAATTGCAGAGCTCAATGCTCCTTAGTTTTAAAAGCTCAATAGATAGATGCTCCCTTGGAGCCATCATTGTAATATGCACCAATGCTTGCTAGAAGATATGTTAATGAAGAAGGAAGGGTTCTATCAGTGACATTATTAGCATTCTGATCTCTGGTTAACAATATTTTATGCTTTGTGTTCCTTATTTCCTTTTCTCTAATACTTCAAGTAGATTAACGACCTCCTTTTCCTTCACTATTGATTAAATATGAGCTGATGGTTCTATATTTCTTCAATAATTAGTGTAGTGTGTTAGAGCATTGTCAATGTTTTGAATGTTTAGTATAACTATAGGTAGATGAAAGCTTTCTAACTCTGCAGTATCTTTTGAAGTTTATTTGTTAAGTGAATGTGCACTTGTAGGAAACCCCACTTACTTGAATCCCTAGAGAAGATGAGTTAAGATAACCAGCTATCCCCCTCAAACAAAATAGTCACATTTCCCAACTGAGCCCCCGCACTGTCGAGACTTGACTCTCATGTGCTTGGAGGCCCGGGGAATCTCATTTCCCCAGACAACCTTTACAAGCGAAGTTGGCCAGTACCCGGTGACAACTTACATCTATTGGTGGACCCGATCACAAAGTCCCATCAACAAGAACCCCTCAAAGATATAGGGGTCCCAATTAGCCATAGATATAGATTATCAAACAAACCAAGATCCATACTCAAACTCTCACAACTAGGAAACCTCAACAACTAGGGAACAAAGGCTACAAAAGAACAAACCCCATCAACTAGTAGGGGATCCCACACCACTGACTACTCAAAGGATCTCTTCTAGATTACACATCTCTCAGTAAGTTTAAAGGGTAGAATCTCAAGGAAACCATCCAAGAAGTAATCACACATGATAAACACAAACAATCAAAAAATGACCAAACCCAGATAGAGAAAAACACTAGTAAGGAGAGAATCACCAACCACAAAAATAACCTAAAATAAGGACTTTCTAACCTATCAGGATTGCTGAATCAGCAATGTAGCCTAGGGTATAGGAACAACAACATGTGTGTAGCTCTTATTGAGCACAAGCTCCTCCACCATAGGGAAACAAACCATATTCATCCACGCCATTAGTAAGTCAATAGTATAGTATTTGAAACAATAAGGAATAAACTAAATTTTACCCTCCTCAAGCTGTTAAAGTAGAGAAAGTTTGTATTAAAAAACCAAAATAGGACACGCAAGCCCAAACATTAGAAAAGACTTGACCTCAACTCCTAGAGAAGACATCTAATTCTTTAATGTGACAGAAGGCCAGTGAGAAATTAAATCAAAAACCACTAACACCCTCAAGCATCTATGGTGAAAAACCATATTATTCAATGTATCTATTGAAATTGATAATAAGATCTTGAATGTCCAGGTTCCAGACAGTTTTTTCAATCCCTCAATGAGGCATTTAAAAATACACCAACCATTGCAAAATTCATTGGTACCTGACCTTCAATAGATAGGGTCAAAGCTTCAGTGAGATAACAGTGGCATACTTCCCGTGACAAAGCATCACTTTCTTTATGCTAGGGTTTCTACAGATTATGACGTATGTTCTCATTACGGTGTATGTTCTCATATTGACTAATATCAATCAAGCTATCTTAGGGTATACACCTCTAGTCATGTAATATGCTCTTAACTAAAGGCTAAAATACAAGACATATATTGAAATTGATAATAAGATCCTGAATGTCCAGGTTCCAGATAGTTTGTTCAATCCCTCAATGAGGCATTTAAAAAGACACCAACCATTACAAAATTCATTGGCATCTGAACTTCAATAGATAGGGTCAAAGCTTTAGTGAGACAACAGTGGCATACTGCCCATGACAAAGCATCGGTTTCTTTATGCTAGGGTTTATGTAGATTACGGCCTATGTTCTCATTATGGCATATGTTCATCATATTGACTAATATCAATTAGGCCATCTTAGGGTATATGCCTCTAGTCATGTAATATGCTCTTAACCAAAGGCTAAAATACAAGACATACCTCAAATGGTGAGTACGTTGTGGCTTGTTGATGAGTACGCAGTGGCTATACCCTAAACATGAAGAAAACTAGCTGAATTGCAAACCAGCCCAAGGGTGTGATGAATGAGCTATTGGATTCTTCATTTGTGACTTCTAGCTGGATTCAATACAATAAGAGCCCTCTTCACGTGCAGAATGGTATAGTTTACTTCCGCTCGCATGCACAGCTCGATCACAAATGAGCCTTTTTTTTCTTTTTTTATGTTTATAATCAAGAGGGTGTCACAATTATGATGATATCATCACTATTATGACAGCATCGGGGGCACTTGAAAAAAAAAAACACAAAAATCACACACAAATGGTAGCGCCGTCGCAAATTGGCGTCAAAATTTGACCCCAAATTTTGTAGTGCTACAATTGAAACAATTGTTATATTTCCATTGATGTCAAACCTTAACTGGTAAGACAATTATTATCTTGTAAAGTGCCATATCAATTGATTGATGAGGAAGATTTGGAAAGGAGTGATGAAAATAAGACATGGTGAAATGTTTGAGTTATGTGAAACTACAATGGGTACTTAATGAGATCGCACCTTGACAAGGTAATACATTGTTTATCTTAAGTCTAAGTAAAGTTTGGATGACTACAAGATTATTCTTGACCGAGTTACATAGTAGAAGTTTAAGGAACTTAAGTTTGTGCCAAGTGATGCGAGTTTCAACCGAGCGCCAGTATATGCCAAGAAAATTTAGTGTCGACCGAGCATTAATATTTTTTGAGTGTCAGTAAATTACCGAGTTATCTAGTGATGACTGAGCGACAGTACACAATATTGACTAAGTGTCAATATTATGACAATTGGAGAGAGATTTGAGATCCTAGCCGATATAGTTGATTTTCTTGGGATATGTGAAGCGTATTTAAGATAAGGATTATTGTTGTGGAGAATTAATGAGCATTTAATATATGTTTAATCCATTTTTATATATGGATTCAAGAAGGAGTTTGAGGATATATTCTACAATGTAGATGGAAAAAAAATGTTGGAAGGATTTGTTGGATCTAACCTAACCCTAAGATCTACGGTGATGATTAAGTGACAATAGATCGAGTTACCTAATCAGAGAGGTATAAGATTAACCTAATTTTAGGTTATGTATGAATGTGTGGTATGAGGTTAATTTAGTTGATTGGAAAAATATAAGCATAAAGAAGAAAAGGCTGAAGAGAGTAGTACAGGACTGCAAAGTGGTGATTGCTTGAAGGATTTCCAAGCAGATCTGAGTGATACCGATGACAATGATGGCCAGATAGTGAATTAGCATTTGAGCTATAATTGGATCTATATTTTCAAAGTGAGTAGTATGTTTCAGATCAGAATTTTCTATTACTTTCTAACCATTGTATCAGTTGCAAAATCCTTTTAAACAAAGTTGACCTAATAGTCATATTGTTAAATCATTTAATCAAGGTGAAATTCTAATGGAATGGTCTAAGCCCTCTAAAAAATCTCACTTCTAATAGAGTGATTAAATCCTTTAACTGGGTCACATTTAATAGTGTGTATTGTAACCTTTAACTGGGTTAGTTTTTCATAGAGCTCACTTGAGAAGAGTGAAAAATTGGTAGCATGTTACTAGTGGTTTTTCCCATATTGGGTTTCCATGTTAAATCCTGGTGTCATACTTGTGTGAATGTTATTTCATGTGTTGTACTGTTAAGAGATTTATATTCTGCAAGTTGGTTACATTAGGACAGTAAACTGCAACTTTAAATTATTGATTATATGTTATAGAGACTGAGTGGATCTGAGTTGGTTGAAGTGTTTGAAAGTTCAATTGGTATATCTAGACCTTGGATAACTAATTCACACCCCCTCTCAGTTATTCTAAATCATTCTAACATTTTTTTATCAAATAGTTGCTATTGCTCCACACAAAACAGATCCTTATCAAACAAGTCAAATGCCACCCCTGGAAAATGCAGATTACACTATATAATTTGAAAGCTAAATGAAAATCACTATACAATGATGACTAAACTAAATATGATTAGATGGTGCAATAGAAAATAGAATTAAATAATATTAATTTACAGATTAAAAATTCTTGAATGAAGTACGAATGAAATGCTTAGTTAACAACTCTCATTTATCAACAGAACTTAAACTTTTTCAACAACAATATTAGAAACTGAGAAAGTATAAAGAAAGTTTTATTTGGACCACCTCTGATGACATTACAGTCCAATGTCTATTAGATTCATCTGAGATGGGTGGGTGAAAAATTTCTAGTGGGATTTGGTAATTCACAATAGCTAAGAAAGACGTTCAGTTGATTGCTTTGGCAGCAGGAGAAAAATCATTCGTCATGCTATTACTTTGGCAACTCTAAAGTAAGTTGTTTTGATTTTTTTGATAATACACTATTTGAATATATTTTCAAATATTCCGACCTAGAGACATAATTATGAAATCAAGCTAAAATAAATGTAACTGCATTAATTGCAATAATTGTTACATATCCAAAACAAAGTGTATGGAATAAGAAAAATCATATTCATTTGTCGAATGTAAATTAGCTAAAAATGTACCATATCTAAGAAATGTGAGGATGTAAAACCATGAGAAATATTTTATGATTAGAATTAGTATAGGAGGCACCATTTTGGGATCTCATTGTAATGCTTTGGAACCATTTTGTAAGGTTTAAAGGCCAAATTGCTCTTGTATTGCCATTTTGGATCCGATTGGTCAAAGTAGGTCAAACATTCCAAATGTGTGGGAATATGATAGGAATGGTTATTTTCATGTTTTTAATCCATGTTTGGCATATTAGTAATTTAGTAGGGGAAAATGAAGTCACTTTATGACTAAAGTGCAAAAATTGCAAATTTGCAAAAAAGTTGCTTGAGCAACTTTTGCATTTTTTGGGAAAAATTGTGCAACTTTGTATTCCAACGACCAAAATTTTTGAAAATCGGTTGGAATTGGTTGTGGGTTTTGAATTATTCTTATATATGCCTCTTTAGGTCGAGGCATGGGGATTTGTTGAGGATTTTTCATGCCATCAATAAAATTTCTCTGATTTTCCATGGATTTTACAGAAATAGTTTTGTTGTATGGGATTCCACAAATTGGTACTAATTTGAAATGAATATGATTAGATATCATATTGAATCACCTTTCATTGGAATTGATTTCATGAATTTTCATTAATAATTATTCAAGTTATAACCATTTTGTCCAGATTGGTATGAAACCCTCACAAACCTAGGGTTTTGAAGAAATGAAGCCAAAAATGTAACATTCCACCATCCAAAAAATTTGATCCTTTGGTGAATGTTAGGTTTGATAATGTACTTTAAGATTATGGTGGTTTTAGAGTGGTCCAACATGCTGGCAAGAATTGGCATGATGTCCTAGGCCTGACATCTCAATGTGACAGGCCTAGGGAGGGCTAATTTGCAAGAAAAAATAAATTTTATAGGTTTAGGCACTGAGAGATGATGAAATATGTGGTTTGGAGATAAGATCAAACTATTCCAAGTGGAGGTTGGGTTGGGTGAAGAATCAGAGTAGTTTCTTCATTAATTAGTCCTAATAGCCCTACTAGGTCTCAGTGATAAGACTTGGTGGACCTCATCATTCCAAAGGAATCCAATCTAATTTTGTTGTATATTTTGTAGATCCCAAAAGGGTGTCTGAAAAAAGGTCTTCATTTGTCTTTGTGATAAGGGAGTCAAAATTTATTGGCTATAAACTCACTAGATAAACCTAGTAACCAAATCATAATAGTCTATAAACAAAGATGGATAGATCCATCCCCTATCTTATATTTCATCAAGCCTCGGACTCCATACGAATACTCAAAAAATTCAATATGAATTACCAAAGAATATTGTGAGCAATAAGGAGACTAGTTTCACAGAAAATACTTATAAAGACAATTGCATACACCTTGGGATTCACTTAAAATTCTGATAGTGAAGATCCTTGATGATCAGATGAGAAAAACAAAAAGAATTAATCAAATTACACAAGTTAAGCTACAAACCAATGTTCTTGAAGGGAGATTTATAATGTGTAAAATTTCAGAAACTCAACGAGAATGTTGAAGCTTTCAAGACAAGTGTCATTATGGATGCTTGAAGCTTTTCATTGCCAGATAATTTTCTTACCAATATAAAACCTACTAGTGCATAATCTCTAAGAATAGAGACTCAACTATATCATATCTTAATTTATAATGTTTATTTTATATTGAATTTTTTTGTCCATAAGAGCATCAATATGAGATCAATACAAGCTCTTGTGAGCACAACCGTAAGATCTCCGCATTGAAAGCTCAATTTTGTAACCAATTAAACTCAACCCTTTGAACAATTTATAATTTTTCTGAGTATGAGTGACATTTTTATCTTTTCAACATGCTTGTCCTAGGAAATCATCTATTTTTGGTTAGTGAACAGCTTTTTATTATACCAAGAGGCTTTATGAACATGGGCACATATTATGGACTAGGAGGCAATAAGAACCTAGGGTATATGACTGACTGCTTCAACTTGTGATCTTGTACCACATAAAATATTTCCAAGAGTTAAAGCTCAGACCTTTCCTTAGGTGGAGTCCCTTTCACACCAGTCGATTTTGCCTAGTGGACACTAGAAAAACATTTTTAATACATTTGAATAGACAACAATTAGTTACTTTAAAATTACTTCCAATTCAACATGTTATGTCCATTGATTAGGAAGGAAGGTGAATATGGAAAGGATATATGAGAAGCTTGCATTTTTCTAATAAATAGTTGATGATAGCAACAAATTGCTCAAGGACAATCTATACTCCTTCTTTACTATTTTTGTACATATTGATTTTACTCATATGGGAAATGTTGGAAAAGATTTTGGTCGTGCTCAAATTGAAAAATTAAATCTCATGTCTTGGGAATGATGAAAAATCCATTAAATAGTTGGTTTTACCAACAAATTGGCCAAAGATGATTTATATTATTGTTGTATTGTTTCTGCACATATTGGTTCTGCTAATATAGGCTACATGGGAAAACAAATTGGTTGTGCTCAAATTGAGGAATTTATATCTCATGTCTTTGGGATGATGTAAACTCCATCCTATCCTGGGAAATATGGAAATTCAAAAACTAAAACAAACTTTTACCCAGTGAATGTCTTCTATCTTCCATCTCATGTTCTTTCCAACCATTTTACATAGCCCCTACCTATTAAGTCTCAAATTTTGTTAAATGCCCTCCATTGCATTGAAAAATCTTGAACTTATGGGTGAGAGGATTATAGATGAACAAGCATGTGAAGAAAGTATTGCCAAGTCTCTGTTTTTATTTTTAGTGTTGTTAGCTTCTTTTTACCTATGTAATCTAAGAGCTATAATTATTTCCTCTCCGACATTTTTCCTCACTGCTTACTTTTTATTATAGTTTAAAAAATGTTTAATATTTAAAAAAGTTATAATAATTATTTAATATTAATATTAATAAATATTTTTAATTTATTTACATTATTAAAAGGGCCTTACAAAGGTATAAATGGAATTCAATTATCAGTTGGGAATAAATTACAATATACTCTTGTAAAAATAGAGAAAAAATAGTTTTGTTGTTTCATAGGAAATATGATAATAAATAATATATATATAAAATATTTGTTATCCATTTGAAAGGGAAAAGAAAATATAGTTTTGTTGCTTCATATGAAATATGATAATAAATAATATATAGATAAAATATTTGTTATCCATTTAAAAGGGCAAGGAAAATAAATTTTTCTTATTTTGATTTAAGCTAATTTAATAAAATGCATATAAATAAAGAAAAAATAGTTTATGCATGTGTATAACACTTAAATATTGATATATATTAACATATATGCACATGCATGTGTTAAAAGATTTTACAGTAAGATTTGACTATATTAAAAAATCAACATGTAAGTAAACTTGCATGTGTTTGTGTGTATGTACATGAATTTTTAGGGAAATTGCATATATTAATTAAAAGAAAAATAATATACAATAGAAAACAATAGCCTAGTAGAAACATTCCAAGTTTAAAATCCTAAGAGAAACAACACAAGCTAAAAATAAAGGAGAATTACATTAGTAAGACGGCTGAAAGAAACAAGTTACTAGATACGAGCTACAAGTTTAGAAAAAAAAATTCTCCAAAATTAAAAAGCACATGTTTTTTCATAACGATATTGAATATCTGAAGTAGAGACTCATTGTCATCTTTAACTATAACTTCTAGATGGCACCACACTCTTGATAGTTGTATCTAGAGCTCTGACTTATTGTTGTGATTATCCTTCAAGGATTTAGAAAGTGTTGCCTACTGCAAAATAATATTAGAGAGTAGCCCATGTATTATCACTTCCATTAGAAGAAAAGTATAAGAAAAGATAGCTTCTTTACATCATATCATACAATTATATAAAAGGATTTATTTTGAGGCTTTCACACCACTATCTAATGCAGAGGGTTTAGGGCTCTAGTGATTTCTTTCTCCCAAAGTACTCCTAATCTCTCCTAACCATCCAATGGTTAGCTCTCCTTAAGTTCTTCTCCAATATGGATCTCCAAGATCCTCCCTATCAACTTATTCTCCAAGGAATAGTTGGTTTGTTGAAGATTCCAACACTTCTATGTCCAACTAGTCCAACTAGCTCTTCAATTACCTAGGCTTCTTCACTAGATTTCCTCCTAGAATCCCAAAACCTTTCTTAGGATCCTCACATACATCCACTTAGGCTCTTTTCTATGTTATTTTCCCATTCCAAGGTCTTTAGAACCCTTTCCCACACTTCTGGATACTTTACCAATTCATTTGGTATCAAATTCACTAGGAAGCCGAATTGGCTTGTTTCCTAGTAGGTCTAATTTCACCACTTTTGGTCTAATGCTCCCAAATCCTCCAAAAAAATCCATAGAAGTCCTTGAAAATATTCAAGGTATCTATCAACCCTATCATAATCCAAAATCCTATCTTCTGGATGCACCCACAACCCTATTTTCTATCAGGCCCTAGTTTTCAGCCTATTAATTAGGCCTCTGGACTAGTCTTGACCAATTTCCATCAAATTGATCTTCAAACTTTGTTTCACCTCCTCCCACCTTTGAATCCTTCAAGGATACTATCTAGGGCTTCTTCAAATGCCTCTAAGTCTTTTCCCCAAGATCATGGGTGCTCGAACCAAATCCATCTTCACCCTATCCAGGCTCACCTGTTCCTAATAGTCAACCATAGGGCTTCAAACTTGGTCTAGAAACCTCATTGCAACAAAAAAAAGGAAAGAAAAAACCTTATGTATAGACTCTAAAATTTCATCCCCTATGGTTTCAGCCATTTCCACCGATGGATGCTTAGGTTAGAGCCATTTTGGGCACTGTGACTCTGCAAATGGAGTTACAGACCAGTGACCTTGCAATTAATGTAACTCTCTACTCCTCTAACTTCAAAGAAATATAAAGTATGAAAAATAAATCTAACATGAAAAACATGATCTTCACCATCAATTTACTCTACACTGACAGACAGGGCACAACACTATCCAACACCAAGGTTACCCGACAAACACTATTAAGTGTTACCTGATGAAAAAAAGGTAAACAATACTCGATGAGTAACAACAGTGCTACCTGACAGTACAACAAAGAGAGGAACCTGACAGATATAGGGAACCCGATGAATAGTTCAGTCAAGGAATGCCGACAAACTACAAGTTCAAACTGACAACCAAGAACTGACAGTCGGTTACATCCCGCAAAAAGTGGATCTGACTTTCCACATCAGATAAATCACTGAGGTTGTATTTATAACTTCTTGATTTGCTTTTAAATCCATTATGTGCGGAGGAAGCAATGTAATTGTTATTGTTTTAATTAGTTTTACTGTTTTAAAACATGCAAACTAAAGATCAAAGTCAAGTTGTAAACCTTGGATCTAAGAGTTAACATTGTAAATCATGAATTCCAAGATAGGTCAATACTTGTATAAATAGGTGCTCATTCCATTGATAATTTTTGTTGTTCAATCAAGATAGTAGCCACGAAGAGCAACTAAAGACCAGACTAAGAAATCATGCACAAGAACACAAACAAAATCAAATCAGTTTTCAAGAATAGAACAGAGGCTACCGACAAGTAGAGAAAAGGTATTCATCAATCACTTAAGGTGATATTATTATTGTAAAGGCTTTAATGGATCTGTAAATTAGCAATGGTAGATTTCATATAGTTAGGTCAACATTTGTACACATTCTAACAAGTGAAGTACACTAATGAGAACCTTTCAAGAAATGTGGGCTTAACCGTCCTATTGTAAATCTCATTACTGAGTGCACACTTAAATCAGTGTTGCTAAAGCTCTTAACAGAGTAGATCTTAACAGGTCTCCACCTTATTACTCTTAACAAGGTAGATTATCAGAAGTGATCAAATTGTAAGTCTTAACTAGCTCCCTTCCATTCTGCAAATGGTGAATTTTTGTGGGTGCCATCCCCACCACAGTTTTTACTTCCTAATAGGAGTTTTTTGCGATACCATATCTTGTGTTATGTGTTTGTCAATTTCATGAATGTTTCTATGAATGATTGAAAACTATTAAAGATTGTGAACAAATATTGTATGCATAAGAAAGAATAACAGTAATGGTTGGTAAATTAGAATTGAATGATCACTAATGATAAATTGTGTAAGGCGCTAAAAAATTTAGAGGTACTGATTCACCCCCCACTCTCAGTACTACTTCCCATTAATTCCAATAATTTGTATCAAAGCTGAGTATCTTCTTGAAAATCTTAAAGGCTTAAGAGCAAAGATCATACAATGGAGAAGTAAAAACTTGATAAGCATATTGAGAACAAAAATCTTGAGATACAGATGTTCTATGAACAGTATAAAGAAGCAAGAATCAATATGAGAGAGCTGTTGGTTGAGAGAAAAGGTATGGCTACCCAAAACAATGAAATAGACTATCAGGAAGAAGAGATTCCAGATTTCTTTAAATCTTTAGGATCAAATGCGAGTAATGTATTAGATACATCAGAAGAGAACATCATGTTGGAATTATATTGGAATGATGTACTGAGAGGGGAGGGGTGAATCGGTACCTCTAAAACTTTTCTTGGTTAGCCCATTAACCCTTAATCATCAGTTTGTAAATTGTCTTATCTAACTGTTCATCTTTCTTTATGTATATGCAATCATATCATAAGTTCTTTAAAATGTAACCATAAAAGAAACATTCATGAAAATAGATAACACATAACACAAGATATAATGATATCACAGAAAACTCCTGTTAGGAAGTAAAAACTATGGTAGGGATTGTTACCCACAAGACTTCACTATCTGCAGATAAGAAGGGGCCTGTTAAGGCTTACAATTGGTCACTTTTGATGTCCTACCCTGCTAGGAGTATTACAGTGGAGACCTATTAAGATCTACTTCATCTGAAGCTTTAGCAACACCGTTAAGTGTGCACTCTATTAAGAGATTTGTAAAGAATGGTTAAGTCCACCTTTTACAAAAGGATTTTAGATGTGATGCACTTGTTAGAATGCAAATACATAAGTCTTTGATCTGATGATGTATGCAATCTCTAATTGTTGATAACAGATCTAATAAAGCTTCCTATGTATAAGTAATCATCCTTCCATGATTGACTAATACCTTTGTCTGCTCATCGGTAGCCTCTATGTGTTCTTGACAACTGATATGATATGTTTTTGAACTTTGCATGAATTATGCCTTCTACTCCTTAGATGCTCATCATGGCTATCAAAAATAATGAATTCATAACTCACAATTGATTTGAACATCTATTTATACTAGATTTTGGCTCAATTCTTGATTC
>MU223446.1:582615-599344 GCA_018584345.1 Thuja plicata | reverse complement strand
CATCTCAAGACTATTGTATTTCTTCTTCCATGTCTTCCTGCATGCATTCTTTGCTTGAACATCTCCTTCAAACATGTCTTCTAAATATTTCCATATGGAATATGCTCTGTCAATTTTCTTGATTTCATAAAATTCACTGTTAGATAAGGTGCTGATTAGGGCTTCTTTGGCAATTGTATTATGTGTAAATATGTCCTTTTGTCTGTTGGTAGAATCATCCTTTGCAAGGTATTTCAAAGATGGAATTACAACCTCTTGTGTGGAAATTTCAAAGATCTCAAATCCAATGCAATGTAGATGTGTTATCATTTTGTTTTTCCAATCCAAATAATTCTCTCCATCAAACTTAGGGCTTTCTTTTCTGAAGTAAGACATCTGATCTACCTTAAGCTATTAGGCTTCTTCTCCAAGGCACTTGGCTCTGATACCAATTGTTAGAATAGTCCCAAAGGATAATTGAGAGGGGGGTGAATCAATTATCAGTTACTTAAGTCCTTTTTTTTACTTCTTCTTCTTTAGTATACAACAAATTAGATAACACAATACTCAACACACAATTTGATTATGGGGAAAACAAATGGTAAAAACCCCGGTGGGAATTAGCACCCATAATAAACTATACTTGTTTCTAGTAATCTCTGTTAGAAGATATTTCAAACCTGTTAGGAGTTGTAGAATACAATGCAATAAGTATAGTGACTTGGTTAAGGGTCAGACCCTGTTAGGAGTCTTTTACAAATAACCTTGTTAGGGGTGGTGGACTCACTATCCAAAAGCTCACTGCTTGATGGTGAAGGCTACAACCTTCTATATAATAGATATGCACTATATCTGATGATGAACTATTGAGTAGACCTACTATCTTGATTAGTTCCAGTGTATTACAATCTTTCACTTCTTCTTCACATAGATCCTTGATGAATGAACCAACTCTGATAATCTGCTTTGTACATGTTTCTTTACATTTCATATCATTCACACTTGGCGTATCACAATTGAACTGCTATAAGTATCTTCTCCAAATTAGAAGGTCATGTCGGCTCTTAGAAACACTTCATCAATATCTTAGTTGGATTAACTAAGTACACAAACAATAGTAAGTCTGCGCAAGTCAATGCTGAACAGACGCGATGCTTCACTAAGTTGGCCTCACCAAATTAACCATAACTTTGCAATCATCTTGAAACACATTTGGCACCTTTAGATTTATTAATAAACTCATAATTAATAATGCATATACACACACATATCCTGAAGATAGACACAACTCATGAGACACGTTATATACGTTGGCCCTAAACCGTTATACATCTAGAACTGTAACTGCTAATAACAGAATTGCATAAATTTACTGAAACATCATATCTGGGTCTGCGTGTATGAACATGATATAATAAACATGTCAACAACATGTATCTATCCACGCAAGTCTTCATGTCATCATTCACATAAGTTCATACAGAATTACTATTGTGTATTATATGTTGTCATCAATGACAAACATACAATCAATCAAATGCTCTGAAACAAATCTCCAACATTGACCCCATATACTAATACAAATGGGATTTTACCAGTACTCCTATTAATGGAGTCATTATAAGAAAATTATGCCTTCCCTATGATGTGATCCCATGACTGTCCATGTTGCTTAGTCAAGCATCTTAGCAAGTTCCCAAGTGACCTATTGACTACCTTTGTTTGCCCATCTGATTGTGAATGGTAGGCTGAAGAGAAAGACAAGTTTGTAGCTAACATCTTCCAAAGGTTCCTCCAAAAGTGACCCACAAACTTACTATCTCTGTCACTTACTATATTTAGTGGTCATCCATGGATCCTTACAATGTCTCTAAAGAATAGACCTACAATTTGGGAAGCATCATTGGTTTGCTTACATGGAATGAAGTGAGCCATTTTTCTAAAATGGTCCACCACCACAAATACACTGTCATGACCTCTTGTTGTCTTTGGTAACCCCAAAAAAATTCCATACTGAGGCACTCCCAAGGCCTTTGGGGTATAGATAAGGATTGGTATAACCCACTGTTACTACTTTGTCCTTTTATCCTCTGACAAATCTGAAATTGCTCTACAAATTTCCTAACATCTAACTGTAACTTAGGCCAGTAGTAATTCCTATTAACTTTCTCTAGTGTCTTTTAGACTCCCAAGCTTCCTTGGTGTTTCTCCTTCACAATATTCTCCCTCATTGAACACTGAGGTAAACACATGAGGTTTCCTTTAAACAATAGTCCTTTCTGCAACATAAACTCAATGAATTCCACCTTGAACCCTTGTTGGAACTTTACACATGCCTCATAGGCATCTTTGAAGTCATTATCCTCTTTGTAGAGGTCTTTCAAGTCATTCAACCCCACACTCTGCAATTGTATCTCCTGCATAGTCAATACTCTCTAGCTAAGAGCATCTACAACCTTGTTGATAACCCCTTTCTTATGTTTGATGACAAAAGTATAAGCTTGCAGATATTCTACCCACTTTAGGTGTCTCTGATTTAGTTTTTCTTGCCCATTCAAGAAACTTAGAGCATGGTTATCAGTTTAGACCACAAATTCCCTAGGTAGGAGATAGTTTCTCCATTTTTTAAGGTCTTGTACCATAGCATACAATTCCAAATCATAGGTGGAGTACTTTTTCTTTGCCTCATTTAAATTCTCTGAGAAGAATGCCATAGGGTGTCCCTCTTGGCTTAACACTGCTCCAATGGCTAGCTTGCTAGAATCACACCCCACCAAAAATAGATGATTGAAATTGGGAAACCTAAGGGTAGGTAATTCTTCTATCCTCTTTTTCAACATTTCAAATCCTTTGTCTTCTGCTATAGCCATTTAAACTGACATTTGATTCCACCTTTGATAGTGTTGAGGATAGGGGCACATACATGACTTAAATTTCTTATAAATTTCCTATAGTAGGAGGCCAATCCATGAAAAATACTAACATCCCCTATGGACCTAGGTTTAGGCCATTCCAAAATTGACTTAACTTTATCAGGGTCCATCTTCATACATCCATTAGCAACCACAAAACCAAGATAAACTAATTCAATTTTTAGAAACTCACACTTTTATTAATTGATCATCAATTTCTCTTGATGTATCCTCCTCAAGACCATCTCCAAATGCTTCATATTCTCTTCCTTGGACCTCCTGAATATCAAAATGTCATCAAGATATACTATTACAAACTTACCAATAAAATATGCTAGCACTTCATTCATGAGCCTCATGAATGTGCTAGGTGCATTAGTTAGGCCAAAGGGCATTACTAGCCACTCATACATCCATTCATTGATCTTGAAGGCTATTTTCCACTCATCACCAGGCCTAAACCTTATTTGGTGATATCCTGACTTCAAATCCACCTTGGAGAAATAACATGAACCTCCCAAAGTGTCTATCAAATCATCAATCTAGGGCATTGGGAATCTATATCTGATTGTAATCTTGTTTATAGCCCTGGAGTCCATACACATCCTCCATTTTCCATCCTTATTAGGTGCAAGGATAGTTGGCACAACACAAGGACTCCAACTCTTCCTTATTAGTCCCTTTTGCAACAAATCTTGAATTTGTTTCGCTATATATGCATTTTGACTTGGTGTCATCTTATAGGTTGCTTTGTTTGGAAAATTTTCTCCAGGTATGAGGTTTATCTGATGACTCACATCCCTCATGGGTGGTAGTGCACTTGGAAAACCATTATCCACTATGTCATGATATCTTTCCAACAATGCTTGTACCTCTAGTGGCATGTTGTCTTTTTCCTTGGTCTCCTCCTTTGGTTTCACTATCACTGCACAAAAAACTCCTTTCTCCTTCTTCATAGATTTTATAAACTCCTTTCCACTCAAGACCATCACACTGGTTCCCACATGCTTCTCCTCATTAGTTTGTTGCAATAGATCCATTTGAAAATTCTTCCCTAGCTTGGTGATTACATAGTTGTTCTTTTCTCCATAATTAATAGCCTTCACATCATATTTCCAAGGACGTCCTAAAAGAAGATGGCATGCATCCATGGGAAATATGTCACATAGGACCTTGTCCTTATACTCACCTATTTCAAACTCCACCATGTTTTATTCATCTATCACTATTTATTGACCCTTGTTTAACCATGAAAATTTATAGGGTGTGGTATGAGGTATCCTTCTAAGCTTCAGTTTTTCCACCATCTCTCTATATTCTCAGTGGATCCAGAGTCCACTATCACTTTGCAAATATTCCCATGTGTAAAGGAGAAAAATGATGTTGATGGAATAAGAGTGTTTTGATACTCGAATCACTTATCACCTTACATTTAATTCTTAGAGTGGAGGGATAAATAATATATTCCCTTTTATTCTCAAATTCACAAAGGAAGGATCCAAATTGATCAACCCAAAAAGGATCAATGCATAAGTGAATCAATCTATTGGAAATAAGAATAAAGAAGGAGATCCTAGGTTTCCCTCTTAAAATGTGGCATGTGTGTCTGTAAATGTGTGATAGATTTAGAATGATTAAGTATTTGAATTGAAATAGATAGGATAAATGCACTAACCTTGAAATATTGTAGATCAAAGAATGTTGTTTTTTGAGGTCTGTACTCAGTTTCTGGAAAATCTAAAGTATGATCCGGAAAGGAAATGCAGAGACGAACAAAACCCAAAAATATTTTTCCATTCCAATGTTGTCTTATGAAAAAGGTCAACCTTGACCCACAAATGTCAACCCTGACCCAATAATATCGACCCTGACCTACACAAGTCCAACAGAAATTCTATTCGCGCCGTCTGAAAGAAAGCTGAAAAGGGTATCCAGATCTGGTCTCAAATCAACTGTTATGTACCTGTACCTACAATAAAAAGAGGTTTGTTTTTTTTGGGGGAGGGTTTTTCCTTAGTCAAACCCCAATTTAGGAATTAACCTTGAAATCAATAATTGAAATAAGAATGCTAGCAAGTAGTAGAATTGAATCTAATAATGAAGCTATGATATTGAATAGATATGTAATTGTAATTCAAATGTAATAAAGTATGTAAATATGAAAGCATGGACTTTAGAAACCATAAACCTCCATGATTGTATGCTTGGAATCCACCTTGAAGGAATGATGAAGGAGTCTTGAAGATGCACAAAGGATCTTGAAGGAATATCACACCACCATGATGGCTAGATCTAGGGTTTGAATGATGAATCTTGAATGCTTGAACGAAATCCCTTCAAAGGCTTGAAAGCTTGAATCCTTGATCTTCAATGGAGAACTTGGATGCTTGAGAGGAAGACTTGAACACCTTGAGAGCTTGAAAACATGTAGAACAATGGATTCTTAAACAAAATCTTGGTTAGAGTTTTTTGCACTTGGAAGACTCAGAGAAAATGAGAGGAGAAGGCTTCCTTTTATATGAAATTAGGGCACAATCTTCTAAGGGGGCTGACATAGGAGAATTAAATTCCAATTAGACCCATGCCCCTAGAAGAGGACCTATATTAAATATGATTTAATATTTACTACTTTGGAACCCCAAAAAAGTCGACCCGGAAGCGGGAAATGAATTTTGGATGACTTTCGACAACCGACAAATTTCCAAATTTGAAAGGGGGACCCAGGTCAAGGTCAAGATCAACCCTGACCTAGGTCAAGGTCAAGGTCAACTCTGACCTAGGTCAAGGTTGAGGTCAACACTGACCTAGGTCAAGGTCGAGGTCGACCTTGACCTAGGGGGTCAGAACCCCTGGAAAAAGTGCCAGGTGGGAAAGAAGGTGCCCGGAGAGGCACAATCAGGGTCCTAAATAGGCACACAAGTAGGAGATGATGCTGAAAGGAGGGGACAATATGATGGTGGTCAAAAAAATCCACTAAGGAGGGCTAAACATTCTTAACATGGAAGTGCTTCCATTTTAAGATGATACACCATGAGACCTACAAGTGGTCTTGAACAAATTCTTTCTTTGAGGTGGCTCTATGGTATTAGGTACTTTCAACAAAGTCCTTCTCAACATTAGATTCTCTCCATCCATTACTGGCCCTACCTTGGAAATGGGATAAGTGACACTTTGTGTATCATCCTCTTGTACCAACTAATTCCTTCTATCTCCCATAGAAGATGAGGTTGCCTTTTCAGGACATCTACCCATTGTGTGATCCACTTGATTGCAGTTATAACATCCACCAGTGAAGATTGAATTAGATCTTCCTTGAGATTGAAACCTACCTCTTGGTGGTCATCTTCCTCTATATCCCCCTCTTTGAAAAGATCCTCTGAACTAATTACCCCCATTGTTATCCATAGACTGATTCTCCTATGGTCTATTTGGGCTTTATCCCCTACCAAAATTACTACTGCCTCTGAATCCTCTGTTATTGTTACCACCTCTTCCTCTTTGATGGAATTCATTCCTCCTTCTAGCCTTATCCTCAACTCTCAAGGATAACTGAAAACACTTGTGCATACTGTCATGAGCCATCATACTAATTTCATCACGTATCCCTTCTCTCAACCCATTGAGATACCTTGCTACATTCTACATTTCTTCTTCTTTTCTTCTATCCCTTAGGCTCGGTTTGTGAAACTCCTTAGTATAGGCACTTACTATCATCTCCTTTTGTCTCAAGTTCTGCAACTTTTGATACATCTGAATCTCATAGTCAGTAGGCAAGAATTGTGCCCTCTATCTGATCTTCATCCTCTCCCAAAAAACAATCTTCTTCTTTCCATTTGTTACCCTATCATCCTACATAATGTTACACCACACCAATGTAGATCCTTTGAGTCTATCCTTGGCATAACTAACTCTCTTTTCCTCTGATACCTCCTTGTAGTCAAACTGGTTGTCTGTGGCCTCTAGCCAATCTAGTAACTCCTCACCATTCAAGCTGCCATAGTAGTAAGGTATATGTTCCATACTGTCTTTATTAATGGAATTAAAGGCATCCAAGAATATCTTTTGATATTTATCCATCTCTGTTTCTTTACCTTTGTTAGATGTCTCTTCTAACTGACTTTCATTATCTTCATGACTCTCATCTCCCCATTCAGTGATCTTCTTTTTACTCTTTATCTTTGTCAAGTTAGCTTTTTCCAGTAGTTCTTGGACCAAGTCTAGTATGGAATCCTTACTCATTTCCTTAGGTGGCATGATGTCAACCTCATGGCTTCTTACTTCTTCATACATACACCAAACTGTTAAGTTATGGCTCTGATACCACTCTGATGCAGAGGGTTTAGGGCTCTAGTGATTTCTTTCTCCCAAATTAATCATAATCTCTCCTAACCATCCAATGGTTATCTCTCCCTATGTTCTTCTCCAATATGGATCTCTAAGATCCTCCCTATCAACTTCTCCTCAAAGGTATATTTGATTTGTTGAAGATTTCAACAATTCTAGGTCCAACTAGTCCAACTAGCTCTTTAATTACCTAGGCTTCTTCACTAGATTTCCTCCTAGAATCCCAAACCATTTCTTAAGGTCTTCCCATAAATCCACTTAGGATATTTTCTATGTTCTTGGCCCATTCCCAGTTCTTTATAACCCTTTCCCACACTTCTGGATATGTTACCAATTCATTTGGTATCAAATTCACTAGGAGGCCTAATTGGCTTGTCTCCTAATAGGTCTAATTTCACCATTTTTGGTCTAATGCTCCCAAATCCTCCAAAAAAATCCACATAAGTCCTTTAAAATATTCAAGGTATCTATCAACCCTATTAGAATCCAAAATCCTAGCTTCTGGATGCACCCACAGCCCTAGTTTCTATCAGGCCCTAGTTTTCAGCCTATTAATTAGGCTTCTATACCAATCTTGACCAATTGCCATCAAATTGATCTTAAAACTTCATTTCACCTCCTCCCACCTTTTAATCCTTCAAGGAGACTGTCTAGGGCTTCTTCAAATTCCTCTAAGTCTTTTCCCCAAGATCATGGGTGCTCAAACCAAATCGATCTTCACCCTATCCAGGCTCACCTGTTCCTAACAGTCAACCATAGGGCTTCAAACTTGGTCTAGAAACCTCATTGAAACAAAAAAAAGGAAAGAAAAAACCTTATGTATAGACTCTAACCTTTCATCCCCTATGTTTTCAGCCATTTCCACCAGTGGATGCTTAGGTTAGAGCCATTTTGGGTACTATGACTCTGCAAATGGAATTACAGACCAGTGACCTTGCAATTAATGTAACTCTCTACTCCTATAACTTCAAATTAATCTGAAGTATGAAAAATAAAGATAACATGAAACAGTACGCCCTCATGTAGTTTGATATCCATTCGTAATCCATACACAGTTGTACAGAATGTACAAAGCACTGTGAATCACAAGAATATAGTCACAAGCATCCGTACAAAAGTACAAAAAACAAGTTTTGCAATTCAAAACTTCATTAACCTTCCACAAACATAAAATCCATGCTCATATACTGAGCATGAGTGGTTACAACCGCTCTAACTTCATTTTGCAACTTCTTGTCAAGAAGTTGCAAAAGTTGCTCAAGCAACTTTTGCATTTTGATCAATTTGACTCTTTTTTGTCAACTCGATGGTCATGGTTGACTTCTATGACCCTAGTTAACACATTTAGGGTCCTTAGACACACACTAAACCCAAGATACACACAAATAACATATTTTTTCCTTTCTAGGTCAAAATGACCATAAAACACCTAGTGAGTACTCTTGGCTCTTACAAACATGAAGTTGATCAACATTGTATCCAACCTCTTGGATCTTATTCCAATCTACACAAAAACACCTATTACAACCCTAAAACATACTAACACATCAAAATGGGAGGTTCTTTGTACCACTATCCCATTACAAATGGGGACCCCTTGTTTTTGCTTTGGTAGTAGGAGTACATGGTCTGGTTGGCCTTAGTTGGGAGCAATTTTTAAGTCTTCGAATCTAAGAGACGAGTTTGAGAAAATTTTACCCATCTTTGATTCAAGCCATTTGATATTATGAGAAAGAATCCTAGCACTTAGTCAAAGGCTCAAGAGGGTGGATGGTAATTCTAGGAGCCACAGAGCTTGTGAATTCTAATTCATAGTTCCCCTTGGTAGTGTAAATTTTAGATTGAAGGGAGTGAGGAGTGAGGTCATGACATGTATGAATGATGAAGAACACTTATCCATTTGAGAAAGATGGTTTTATTGGAAGGGTGAAGAGTTGAAGGAAAAAAAGTATGGTAAAGACAAATACTTGGTGAGAGGTTAAATTTTGAAAAAATCAAGACGAGAGGAGGACAGTTAATAAATTAAAGATGAAGGAAAGATAAATTAAGAGATAACAAACTTGTGAATTCAGCATGAAGTACAAAGGGGAGATAAACTTTGATAATTAAAACATAAAGATTAATGATTTTCTAATAAGAAAAGACAAGAAAACATGAACAAATGAAGGGGATTTCACCCTTGACAATTTGAAGAAGGAAAATGAGATGAAAAGTGAGTTTTTTTAATCATCTTGAATTTAGTGCCCAATGGAAAGTAAGATTATGACAGACATGTGCAATCCCTCTTAAATTCTACCCTTCATTTTGATCCAAAATACCTCATGTTGTGTCTTGTTCAAAAATAAGGGTTTTTCAAGATGAAATCAAACCATTGTTCATGTAAATCTGATCCAAACCCTTCGATTCATTCATGAAGAAAGTACAAAATCTAACCTTAAAGTTGAGATAAATTCAAGCCTAATCATCTAGTTTCGAAACAAAATCAGTAATTCAAAATAGGGATTAAATCTTAGGATTAGAAAGCAAAGTTAAATAAACTAGAAAGAAAGAATATATGTTGAGTTGACATGAAGAAATAGTTTGGACAAGGTTTAGAAGGATAGAAACTAGGTGTCCAAGCCCTAGTCAGATTCCAACTAGGGCTTGGACAAACACATTTCCCTCTCAAACACTTGCCACCCTCCATACCAAGCCTCTAAAATAAGTTTCCAAGACTTATAACAAGGTGAAACACTGAGTTTGAGGGAGGAACTTAGAGGAATTTTGAGATTTTATTAAGGCCATGCCATGATGAAATATAATATTTCTTTTCAATTAGACCTTCCATTCAAAGCACCTAAGGAATAATCTCTTATTTCAAAATAAAATCCAACTTTGCTTGATCCTTGTAAGTATGAAGGAGACTTCAAGTAGAGATGAGAAATAAAAAGATGAAGTGAGACAAGTTGAAAGCATAAAATAAGAGGGAAAACAAAATTCAAGGTACTTGGAATGATTTCCAAGACCAGGTCAGAATCCAACCTAGCCTTGGACAGGGTTGTTCAAGAACAGGTTGGATTATGACCTACCCTTGGACATGTTTGTGTAAGGGTCTTAAGATCTCTTCCACACCTTGGTTTCTCAATCCCTCCTTGAAACCTAAAAAAATTCCTTCAAAATCCATTTAATGTTGAAATGGTTTAAAATTTGAGTGAAAATAGGAAAATTTTCAAAGTGATTTTATTTACTCGATCTAACAATTTGAGGGTGAAATGCAAAATCTTGTTAGTAATTTCATATCTATTTCACGAACTTGATTTAGTTCTTCTTTTTGTTTTGCTAGGTAAGACAGAGGAAACAAATTCTCAAAAAATGAAGCTCAAGATTTCAATTAAAAGGGTGGTTCGAGATTGAATTGAGAAATTTCATCGAATAGCTCTATTTTATTATATAGGTAAGAGAGAATATATTGATGGAGAAAATGATGTGGAGAAGCCGTGATGAAGGTTTTTGCGGGGCTAGGAGATCCATGCCAATGCCTTTTCTTTGCTATAGGGGTTTGTGTATGCGTGATCAAAGTTGTTGGGTGGGGACAAGATTCCCCTTTTCAATTTATTTTTTCCTAGTTCATCTGTGGTGACTTTAGGAGTAGATTGGTGCAGTGGTTTTTGCAGATAATTTGGCATTTTGTGTTGATCGGTGTTTGGTTTTGGGTGAGGATTTTGTGTTTTTTCTTCTATTCTGATGGTAGTGAAAGGGGTTTCTAATATCCTAATGGTTGTTGGTCCCAAACCTCATCTTGGGTCTTCTTCTAGCATGCATGCACCACAATCTGATACTTATTATTTTGGGGAGATCTCTAAATTGAAAAATGTGAATGGTTGTCTTCCTCACACCCATTATCATCTGGTCCTGGTTATTCCTCCTAAATCGGTAATCGAGGATGTTGATTATTGGAGCCAACATGCTTTGATCTGAAAATTCCTTAGAATCCACATTTCTTTGTTGACTCTTGAGGCATGGATTCATCACACATGGAAGGTTGAAGGTGATCTTGAGATCATGCTAGCTACAAATAACTATTTCCTGGTTGTCTTTAAAAACATGGCAGACAAGAATCGGGTTTTTGAGGGAGGCCCATATTTTTATAATCATGTGGGGTTGTTTGTCAAACCTTGGCATGTGAGGTTTAATTCAGCAAAAGAGATGCCTTCCAAGGTTCATGTGTGGGTTCACCCGCTAAGGCTCCCTCTTGAGTTTTGGAGTGAAGATATTTTGAAATAGATTGTTGCTTTTCTTGGCAAAACTGTTGTGATTTCTCAACAAACTCAAGATAAAAAGGTAATTTATTTTTCCTAGATCTGTGTTGAGATTGATTTAAATAATCCATTGTCAGATTCTTTGGATAAAATTTTGGGCTCGACTTCATGGATTCAGTAGCTTGACTAAGAGTCTCTCCCATTTCGATGTCGGATATGTCACGAGTATGGTCATCTCCAGTGTCAATGTCCTCGTGTTAGTAAGAATTTTGCTACTTCGGTTGGTGGCTCCCCTCCTCCTTCAAATCCAAAGGTGGATAAAGGAGATAAGGGTAAGGCCCCTATGCAGACAAATGGCCCAGATAAGGATGGTTTCATGCTTATTAAACCTCGTGCAAAGAGGAGAAGCCAAAAGAGATCCTTTAAGGATAGGCATCTGAATGATAAATTTAATCCATTTGAGGTTTTGGACACTATGGCTTTGGAGGAAGGGATTCCAGTTGATGTTTCTTATGGGGTAGCTTTAGTAGGTATGGAAATTGTGCAAGAGAAGAAGCTCCTTTTTTTGAGTCAGCATGTTTGTTCGCAACAGGCTGGTTCTTCTATTGTCCCTTTGACGGGGGTTCCTTGTGCTCCCATTGATTTACATGATGGCATTGTTCTGGAAGATTTGGCAAAGGAGGTATTTCTGGATAGTAAGAGGCAAAGCATATCATTGGGTCTAGGTTTGCAGAAATGACCTCATAAGAAAGTCTCATATGATAATCCTTCTAAAGGTGGTCGTAAAAAGGATCAAAAGAAGATTAAATCTTATGGGGATTTGTTGGTGGAATTTGGGGTTGTCAAGCCCATTTATGTTCACTTCTCCCAATATTCTCAATGATTGTTCTTTCTTGTAATGTAAGGGGGTTGAATAGCATCCCTAGACAAAATACTATTCACGATTTGATTGCAATTCATTCTCCACATATCTTCTATGTTTAGGAGACTAAGCTTTATATTGATGATAGCTTCATTATGCTTCTCATATTTGGTATCATGGATAGTGTCAATGCATTGGTTCTCAGGGTAATTCTAGAGGTTTGGCACTTTTTTGGGATATATTCAAGATTGCTCCCCTTTGGTGGATTTCTAGTTGGTCCGTGATTTCCATGGCTGCCTCTTCTTTAGATTCTAGGGAGACTATTCTAATTACAGATGTGCATGCTCCTGTTGATATATGTGGTAAGATCCAACTTTCATCTCACGTAAGGTATGTTTGGTCTTGCGTGTCTTATCTTCCTTGGATCTTAGGTGGTTATTTTAATTCTATGTTGATTTTGGATGAGAAAAGAGGGGGGTTTCCTAGGTTGGGTCCAACCTTTGATCTTTTTTGAGCTCAGATGGGTTCTCTTTATTTAGTGGATGTCAAGCCTTCTAATGAGACTTTCACTTTGAATAATAGACAAAGTGGACATGAGGCAATTTATGAATGTTTTGACAAGTTTCTTGTCTCATGTGTTTTTAATTATTCATGGCTAGGTTACTAGTTCTAAAATTCTAGACTGGAGAGGTTCTGAACATTGGCCAATTAAGTTCTTTTCTCTTCTTTAGTGGGTCCTAAGAATCCTCCTTTTAAATTTCAGCTTATGTGGCTTTGGGACTCTTCACTGTATGATTTAGTGGCTAAGTGGTGGAGAGAGGGTGGCCCTATGTATGGCACAAATATGTTTGTCTTTGAGAAGAAACTTATATATATCAAATATCATCTTAAGAGATGGAATACGTCATTTTTTGGTAACCTTCACTCCAAGAAGAGGAATTCTCTTGACCGTCTTGCAATGATCACTTGTCAAATTTGAGATTATAGTTTCTTAAAGGATCTTGGAAAATTTGAATCCCACACCATGCGAGATGTGGAGGAATGGGAACTTCAAGAGGAGATTTACTAGAAACAAAAGGCTCAGGTTGATTGGATGCAGGAAGGGGATAAGAATACAAATTTCTTTCATCATTTTGCTCAGGCTCATTATAATAAGGGGTATATTTCCTCTCTTTTTACCTCTGAAGGGATTCAGATCCCCTCTCAATCAACTATGACCCAGGAGGCTTGTCACTTTTATTCCGCTCTTTTTGCAGAAGACTCCCCTCCTACTATTGTGGAGGAGAATTTGATCATTTCCTGCATTCCCTCTCTTGTCACCAATGTGATGAATTATTATCTCATTCTTCTGATTCTGATGCCTGAGCTAGAAGAGGTTGTCTTTGGGATGAACAAAGGTAAAGCTCCAAGCCCGAATGGCTTCCCTATGAATTTTTTTCAAGAATTTTAGGACATTATTAAGCTAGATCTTTTAGAGGTTGTTACAGAATCCCTTCATAATAAGAAGATGTTTTATGCCTTTAATTCTACCTTCTTGACTATCATTCCCAAGAAGGAAGGTGTTGACAAGCTTGAATTATTTTGACCCAGTCCTCTTTGTAAC
Organism: Thuja plicata; assembly: GCA_018584345.1. NCBI lineage: Eukaryota > Viridiplantae > Streptophyta > Pinopsida > Cupressales > Cupressaceae > Thuja > Thuja plicata. The sequence goes on along the minus strand of MU223446.1, from coordinate 585,406 downwards.
GTGATATATAAGATTATCACTAAATTGATTATAGAAAAACTCAAATTGAGTCTTCCTATGCTGATCTCTGAGGAACAAGGGGGTTTTGTTGCTAGTAAACAGATTTTTTATGGGGTGGTGGTTGCTTCTGAGGTTATTCACTCTATGGCTACTTCAAAGGAGAGATCTATGTTCATTAAATTTGACATGGCCAAGTCTTATGACAGAGTCAAATGGAGTTTTCTTCAAAAAATTATCTTATCCTTTGTCTTTAGTCCAGAATGGATGAGTTGGTCTATGAGTTGTGTTACTTCAGCTTCTTTTTCTGTTATTGTGAATGGAGAACCTTTAGAGCCTTTTGGTGCTTCTAGAGGCCTTTTTCAAGGGGATCTTCTCTCTCCCTAACTTTTTATTATTTATGCTAAAGGTGATGACATTATTTTTCCATTAGTATACTCAGTGAAAAATATTGACAGAGATCACCGGAAGACTAAAGCATTACCACCAGACTACAATATTCACCAGCAGATTACAAGCATTACCGGCAGACAGCAAGCATACCTGACAGAATACAGAGGTCACAAGAAAAATTCTAAGTATAAAAGTGACAAGCATCACCGGCAACCACAAGCATCACTGGTGAGCACAAGCATCACCAGTGACTACAAGCATTACTAGCGACACATTTTTCAGAACTAACCCGACAGAAATAGAAAAGGCATACCCGATGACAAGTTCAAGAAAGGAACACCGATGACCAAGAAAATTGACCATTAGAACTGACAAACAGATCAAGAACCCGCAAATTGTGGATCTGATTTTTACACGACGGATAAAGCAATGTAATTCTATTTATAGAGTTTTATTTTGTTTTAAATCATAATTTGATGGTCATGCAAGCTTAATGTAAATGCTTTAAAGCATCCTAACAAATCAAAAGCATATCTAACTAAAGATCAAGGTCAAGTTGTAAACCTTAGATCTAGAGTTAACTTGTGATGCATGAATCAAGAATTGAACCTAAACTAGTATAAATAGATGTTCATACTCAATTGTGAGAATATGGATTCTTTATTATTGATAGCCACGAAGAGCATCTAAGGAGCAGAAGGCAAGATTCATGCAAAGATCAGAAACAGAGTTCATCAATTTTCAAGAACATATAGAGGCTACTGACAAGCAGATAAAGGTATTATTCAATCATGGAAGGATGATTACTAATATGTATGAAGCTTTATAGGATCTTTTATCAGCAATTGAAGATTGCATATATCATCAGATCAAAGACTTATGTAGTTGCATTCTAACAAGTGCATCACATCTAAAATCCTTTTGTAGAAGGTGGACTTAACGGTTCTTTCCAAATCTCTTAACAGAGTGCACACTTAACAGTGTTGCTAAAGCTTCAAACGAAGTAGATCTTAACACGTCTCCACTGTAATACTCCTAACAGGGTAGGTCATCAGAAGTGACCAATTGTAAGCCTTAACCGGCCCCTTCTTCTCTGTAGATAGTGAAGTTTTGTGGGTAACAATCCCCACTGCGATTTTTACTTCCTTAATAGGAGTTTTTTATGATATCATATCTCGTGTCATGTGTTATATATTTTCATGAATGTTTCTATTATGGTTACATACTAAAAAGAATGTATGATATGATTACATATTCTTAAAGAAAGATGAACAGTTAGATAAGATAAATTACAAACTGATGACTAAGGGTTAATGGGCTAACCAAGAAAAGTTTTAGAGGTACTGATTCACCCCTCCCCTCTTAGTACATCATCTCAATATAGTTCCAATAATTGGTATCAGAGCTGAGTCTCTCTCTTGAAAAGCTTAAAGACTTGAGAGAAAAGATCAAAGCAATGGACAAGTTCAGACTGGACATGACTATTGAGAATGAGCAGTTACAAATGCAAATAAACTATGAGCAATATAAGGAGGCAAAGATAAAGTTGAGAAAACTTCTTGATGAAAGATGGATTATGGCAACCAGGCTAAATGAGAGACTACAAAGAAATGGAAATACAAGAGTACTTTGAAATAGTAGAATCATCATTGAGCAAAGCTTCAAATGCATCAATTGAAGAAATTACAGGTATGCAATAGATCAATCTACATCTGACAGATCAGATCAAGAAGTTGCAAATTGGTAAAGAGACTCAAATGGTAAAAATGATTGATGTTATGAACGATGCAAGAAAAGATGAAAATGAAAGAACACTAGCCATTGATGATAGGAGAAAAATTACAAATAAACTATGAGAGAAAGAATCAGAAATTCTAAGACTCACTGAGCATCACCACGAGGTTACCAACCAGATTATTCTTATGAGTCAAGAAGAAAATAGATTAAATAAAGATTTCATTGATAGAGTACATATCATAGGTGAGCTAAGAGAAGAGAACAATAAATCAAAGCATGAAATCAAAGTCCAGAATCAATATAATGAATTGATCAAAAAGGCTGAGGATAGAAACCGAAGGATGGATGATTTTTTTGATGGACAAAGAAGAGTCAACAACTACACAGGATTAGGATACAACAAGTGTATGCAATGAAGATCCCTATAGCTACACAATAAGTCAAAATATGCATATACAAGATATATCAAATATTAAAAGCATGCAAGAAATTTGAAATACAACTAAATTCTCACTACAACCTCTGATGAGCTAAAATGAGTGCACCCAAGACTCGTTTGATTTGCTCTTAGAGATTTTGTGGGTGTGCTCTCCCAACACAATGCAATAAATCCCACTATGATAGATGCAAAATGATGAAGATTTGAGTACAAGTATGTGGAACT
>MU223446.1:516706-535958 GCA_018584345.1 Thuja plicata | reverse complement strand
TGGTTAAAGGTCTGACCCTGTTAGGAGTCTTTTACAAAACCATGTTAAAGGTATATGGCTCACTGCCCAATAGGATGAAGGCTACAACCTTCTGAAAGTTGATATACACTATATCAAAAGTGAACTGCTTTGATGACATTGTTGTCTGATCAGTTCTGTGTATGCGCGAATGCTCTTACTCTCTTAAAGAGCTATATCATATACTGACTTCATCATACTGCTATTCTATAACTTCCTCTTAAATTATAATCGACACTTGTAATATAACTTTACATTACATACTTATATGTTCATATCCGAATAGGCGCGACCCAAAACAAGACTCTAGTCGGCCCTAAAACAAAATACACAACGCTTCCGAACAAGTCGGCTCAAGCGTGTTTACAACAATGCTAATTACATCATTACAAATATATAATCAAACGTGCTTAGCCATCACATAACAAAATAATTCACGCTGATCAAAACACTAGTCGGCTTCCATGCTCTGTCTTCTGGACTGCTAGTCTACTGATATGTCTGTAACTTCTCTATACTATTGTTCCGTACTATGCGTGTCTAGATGTAGTATGTACACATGTCATAGAACATATATCTGAACGCGCATATGCTGACTCGATCTCTCACACGTGCGTTGATGTGCTGATCGTTGAATATCTCTGTCTGCCCTGTTTCCATACTTAGTTGTTTTTCCTTCTGAGTTATCTTTGATAGAAACTTAGTATAACTTTGTTGCCATGATGACAACACAAAATGAGTCATGCATCCTCAGGAAGTCAACTTGCCAACACATGTATGTGTGTCCATCGAGTAGGTGCATGTACATGTATGTGCATGTGTGCTTTTGTGGGCATACTAAACCAACACACATATTTTGTAAATAATTTGATAAAATTTGTTAATATATATAATTTATAAAATTTATGTACAAATAAGGCAAATCATTTTAAGAGATACACTCAAAATTTTGTGTTTGTCAATAATTAGCAAAAAACTCCACCTTCGCATTTCTTTACCCACATAAATTATATTTGACATTTTTTTTTGCTAGATTCAATTGGATTACATAGATATCAATATCTCTTTCGTTTAGCAAATTATAACATGTTAAGTATACAACTATGCTAAAAGCCTCTTTCAACTGAATTGCTACATGTACGATTCATTTTGTCAAAGTCACCTTAGGATCAAGTCTCTTGTACACTTTGTATCAGAGATCTTAATATCAAGTAATCTCTTTCCTTGTCATACTATCTTATGAAAAGTTAAATTTTTGTTTTGCAAGTGATCCTAGGGCATGTGAGCTAAAGAAAAATCTTTTCTTCACACGCCCTCTTGTTAAAAGTTATATTTTGTTTTTTGTGATCCTAAGGTATGTGAGCTAATCGTCAACTCCTACATAATATCAAAGCATTATATGCCAAGTCTAACAAAACCTTACCCAATTGCAGCTCTAAAAATTTGGCTTTAACAAATAATTAACACACCATCATCTTCACTTTTGTTAATAACCTTATTATTCATTTATATGTCTCAAATAATATAACACACACGTCTTCACTTTCACTAATAACTTATATATTCATATTTAATTTGTTGAGAGACATCAACTTGTGTGTGGACTTTTGGTAGTTTTACATAAAGAAGAAAGATCAATCATATTTTTGCCTTTTTATGAAAAAAAATTCTTACCACATCATCTAGAATGATAATAGTGTCAATTGATGCTTTTGGCTGTAAACAATTGTGTCCCATGTAATTTTGCAGCATGTTGTTCAATTAAGCACAAAGCTTGTGAATGACTAGGAGTTGGTCATAAGATTCTGTGTGGACAAATCATGCAATGGATATCAATGTCAATTATGGATCAGCATTTGCCATTTGAATTTTGTTCGTTACTGACTTTCATGAAGTGAATACCATTCATGTCAATTTTTTTCGTTATTACAAATTTACAAGCATTCTAATTGAACTTGGATCTCCTGGATATTAATCCCTTGAGAATTTTAATTTAAAAATGTTAATCTTCATATCATCAAGGTTTCAATTCTCACTTTGTTTCATCAGCAATTTTGCATAGTGTTTTGGGCACAAACACAAGATTTATGAATTCATTTGCTTGTTCCTGTTTCTGATATGTTCTATTCAATCAAATTTGAAAAGCCTCAAGGAGATTGATCATCAAAGAGTTATAAAAATTAGATTGTTAAGGTTTTTGTGGTGTTGTTGAGAAAACAGTTATTGAGCTACAGGTACATCGATACATTGTAATTTTGCTGCATGTTCAATTAAGCACAGAGCTTGTGAGCAACATGGAGTCAATTATAAGATTTTGTGTTGAAAGATCATCCAATGGAAGACTAAAGTCTATTATGGAGCAAAGCTTACCATTTTAATTTTGTTCATTAATGACTTTCAGAAGTTGAATACCATTCATATCTGATTAATTGTTATTGCAAACATTCTAATTGAACATTAAAAGGTGTTGTATAGCCAGGGCTTTAGACAGGTATATCAATCTACTCGATACTAATCCCTTAGAATTTTAATTAAAAAATGCTAACCTTCATATAATCAAGGTAAGGTCCAACACTTGAAATGCCCGAACGTAATCACGGATCTTGCCAGTGTGCTTCAATTCATCAAAACGAGCCCGAATAACCCAGTCCGAATTTCCAGGTCGGAACTGGTCTTGCAGAGCAGCTTTCAACTCAACCCAAGATTTTATTGACCGCACCGTTTTGCCCGATCTTTCATCCGCCAAATGACTTCGCCACCATAGTTTCGCACTGCCGGTGAAGCATGTTGTTGCTTTCTTGACCTGCGCCTCATCAGATGACCCCGCTGCATTGGACAAGAACTCTTCAACGTCCCAGAGGAAGTTGTCGAGTGTCTTATCGTCGCGGTCACCATCGTATGATCCAGCAAGCGCAGGTGTCTTTAAACTTTGTGCTCCACTTTGCACCAGCAGTGAACTATGCAAGGCTTGCCCATCGCGCAAGACTTTCGCTTCTTCGCGAATGGCTTCTAGAGAATCCCGCAACTTCGTCATATCTTCTTGAATGTCGGAATAACCCGCTTCCAGATTTACAATGCGATTGTCTAAGTCAGGGACTTCTAGCTCGCCAACGCGTTGCTCTAAATCTTGTAACCATTCTCTTGTGCGAGGATGGTGGGTGGTAGAGCCACGCCCCGTCCTCACACCATCATTGATCGGCAGTTCTGAAGCCGCATCACCGGTATCCTCCATGATGTCTTTCTTGAAAACCTTTCAAGAACTTCGCAGTATAGCGCGTCGCATAATCAGATGGCTCTAATACCACCTCACCCAGGCAGCAGACCGGATGAAAAGGTTTGCAGATTTACATCGCAGAAAGGTAGACTTCAAGGTTGGTGACAAGGTGTTGCTGCGAATGGATCCTGTTCAGTTCAAGGCTCAAAAAGGGCTGAGCACATCCTTGGTGCGAAAGTGGGATGGCCCATTTGAAATCATGAAGAAGGTCGGACCTGTGGCGTATAAGCTAAATCTACCCCTGCACCTCCGTGTTCATCCAGTCTTCCACGTTTCGCAGTTGCGTTCGCACTGTGCAGATGAAGAAGACCTGATGCGCAATGTTCCAAATCGGGGTCCAGCTAATGTGATGGATAACCCCGATCGGCGAGTTGCCCTGGTGAAAGCCATGCGTTCAAGAAATTTTGGAAAGCGAGTCTTTCGCGAGTTCTTGGTTGTATGGGAAGGAACAGAACCAGACGCAGCAAGCTGGGAGCGCGGCGAGTCACTGTGGAGAGATGAAGAGAAGGTGATGCAGTTCCTTGAATCAGGGAACGTATCGGGACAGAAATAAGTTGCAGTACTTATCTCTCATATGTCTGCGCGGTGCTGACATATCGGCGTCGAGGGCGTCGCCATAGGTAAAGTGGGGGAGAATGTAACAACCGTGAAACTGGGCATGGCTTCGGAATAAGCTAAAAGTTGGATCTTGAGCTGCAGTCGGATTCCTAACGTGAATAGAATGCAAAATAGCCTTAAGAGGCATTGATGCAAGGAGATTCGGATCTGGAAACGGATAATGTGAAAAGCGATGGATCGGATGTTGCGCAAGTGAATTGACCGACGGATGCGATCTTGGAATAGAGCCGTTGGGATCTTTCTCCGTGCATTGCGGTGGAATGTTCCTCGGATAGCGACAAGCGGATAATCTATGTCTTTTGATTGGGTGATTCCCAAAAGACTTAGAGTGGGCTTTCAACGCGGATGCTAGATCGTTAGATCAAGACCCAGCGGGTTGTTGGGATTCGACGGTGCGATTAAGAGTTGATATCTGAGATGATCCTATAAAAGGCTTGGACGCCTTAAGCTTTGAGACACACTGAACACACGGAGACACAAGGAAGAATGCGAAGGATACGCGGATGCATACAGAGGACACGGGGAATGCCGAGTTGTTAAGTCTGTAAGTACTATCATTTTAGCAAGGGCTTCTTGATTAGTGCATAGTGTATTCTTGCGAATGCAAGCTTTGTAAGGATTCATTGTTTATGCGTTGGTGCATTAGAGGGTTTCTTGTGCAGTCTGAGTGTGCAGACTTGCACAGTGATTCATAAGGGTTATCATTGTAAGGCATTTACTTGATGTAAGATTAGTTCCAGGCATTATCTGCGGGGCAGACCTGAGACTAAGACATATGCTAGCTTTGTATTGTAAATTGGTATTCATAATGTCTAAAGAGCTATGTTACCCTGCAATGCGTTCTCTTTGTTTTATCGGCATGCGTGGTGTTTTGGGAATAAACATTAGATTTATGACTTCATTTGCCTTGTCCCTGTTTCTGATATGTTATATTCAATCAAATTTCAAAGCATCAAGGAGATCGATCATCAAAGGCTTATGAACATTAGATCGTTAAGGATTTTGAGGTATTGATTCATTTTGCTATAGGTTTCTAGGATTTACAATGTAAGGATGTTTAGGTCATTTTCTACTTGGTGTATTTCTCAAACTTAGTCAAATTCATCAATGCTATCATGGTTAACATGTTTTAAGATTGATTTGGCCAGGAAAGACAGAGTCCAGTTAGAAACCTGAACATCTCTGGCTACAAGTCTACAAGCAAAACTATATAGGGATATTCCCACAAATTAAAATCAGAATAAATATCATGGATATCAAATTATAATTTATGAGGGAAATATTTCCTCCAATTGTGTCACAAAAAGAAACTGTAACTTGAAATGATTATAGCGATAGAGTGCAGTACCTGAGACAAATGTTCATGCTGCAATGTCATAAACAAGTTTGAGAATACTTCAAAACGTTTTGGGATTCTCAGAGATAATTTAGAATTCTATGGGCATCTACTTAGTAGATTTCAAAGACATTAAAGAGAAAGAGAAGGAACAAAGCAAGAGCATGACCAGTGCATTCCCAACAGAGCAATTTGTACAGATCAAACTCTGTCTTCTGGGAGCTCTACTTTAGAAAAACTGATGAAAGGTTGGTATTCATAGAAAAAGTTGTTACTTTACAATTTGCCAGCACTACGGATGATTTGTTAATCAAGCTTCTATATTCTGTATGTCTTTTCTTTCACGCATTATCAAAAAATTAACAATAGTGATGTTATTTACTGGCATTCCTTGAGGAGGTGCAGCATCCTCCTTTGTACTTCAATACCTGAAATTGTTTCCCATTTCATGGTGATCACTTACCAATTTCTGCACTAAATCTTTCTCTGGTAACTTAACCATAGAACGGAGAGAAAAATATAACCTTTGAGCACACTTTTTGTCCCTAGACATTCATTAACTTTGAATCTTAGCATTACTCCATGCTCAAGACTGTAGTGAAGGAACTCTGGAGATGAATCTTGAAACTTGAGCAGATTGGATTCAGGCCTGTAAAGAAAATCCACTTTATTTTGAATGGAATGTGGGCTTTAATTTGATCTAACAAAAAAAAGAGAAAGCAATCCCAGTCCCACAAGACAGCCAAACCACTCCTGCGATTCACAGCCTGTACAGAAAATCTCAACAGCAACTTTGATCATCGGCTCAGGGTTTTCTGCTAAGCCTGCTTTGAAGAGAATGTTTAGCTCATGCCTTGAAATCAACCCTTCATAGACTTTAGACCTTCATGTTTCTTGAGTATATGAAGCTTGCATTTCCTGAAATAGTTACTCCCTTTAGGGTGAAGCTTTACATATTTTTTCTCAAAGCTTTCGTCTGACAGCTTAATGAAGGACATAATAACAACCTCCGACTTAAGAACATTATTTGTTCTCAGCCATTTATAAAGTTTGTATCTGGGCATGATTCTACGCTCAAGACTGTGACTCAAGTATGTTGGATATGATTCAAGAACTTGGAGTGGGTTACCTACAGACCTGAAAAGAAAATCAGCTTTCTTTTGAAGTGAATTCAGACTTTGGCTGAATATAGAAGGAGACGACCAGAGTATCTTACAAACAGCACAAAATGGCAATCCAAGTCCAATCAAATAATTAAATCGCTCCTGCAGCTTATCTGATGTACATTCAATCCTGCTGGCAGCTTCATTCATCTTTTTAGAGCTTTTGGCTAGGCCTACTTTCAAGAAAATATTCAGGGTGTCTCTTGGAATCCGCCTCTGTAAATGTTCACACATTTGTATGTCTTGAACAGTTGCAGAATGCTTTTGTGGAAAGCTGTCAAAAACTAGGTCTTTCTTTCTATTAGCTAAATCTCCTCCTTCCATCATTGAGCTTTGTAAATTTTCTGGACTTGTTTTCTCAACTACATCTACTCCATCCAATAAACTAAACTGATTTTCTTGAGCAGATGAAGCACGTTCATATGTGAGCAGGCATTTTCTGAAATAGTTCCTCCCTTCAGGGTGAAGCATTACATATTTTTTATCAAAGATTTTCGCTGATGGCGAAATGATGGAAGAGATACTTATCTCCGACTTCAGAACATTATTTTCCCTCAGCCATTGATAAAGTTTGTATCTGGGTATGATTCTATGCTCAAGACTGAGAGTCAAGTAAAATGGAAATGATTCAAGGACCTGGATTGGGTTGCTTACAGAACTGCGAAGATAATCAACTTTCTTTTGAAGTGAATACAAACTATAGTTGAATATATTAGACCTTACCCAGAACATCTTACAAAGAAAACAAAAGGGCAATCCAAGTCCCAGGAAATAACTGAATTGCTCCTGCAGCTTATTGGATGTACATCGAATCGTTCTGGCAACTTTAGTCACCTTTTCAAAGTTTTTGGCTAAACCTACTTTCAAGAAAATGTTCAACTTATGCATTGAAATAAGGCTCTCCAAATTTTCACAAATTTGCAGTTCTTGAACAGATGAACAATGCTTCTGTTGAAAGCTGTCACGAACTAGATCTTTCTTTCTATTAGCGAAATCTCCTCCTTCCATCATCACGCTTTGAAAATTTTCTGGACTGGCTTTATGAACTACATCTACTCCATCCGATAACATAAACTGAATATTCTGTAGATTTTCTGGACTAGCTTTATAAAGTACATATATTCCATCCGATAACATAATATGAATATTTTCTGGATCGTCTTTGCAAAGTGGAGTAAGTGGCTTCATGTTCTTGAGATGTTTTTAAATGAATGCAGAAAATTTCTGCTTTTCAAAAACCATTCCAGCTGTACATTCAAGAAGCTTAATCAATTTACCCTTATAAAAATCATTTTTCTCTCTTGCCTCCTGGTATAGTCTAACACTTGCAGCACCTATCTCCATTGATTTGACTACTTCAGGATTCAGAATTTCGGGACAAGTAAGGACAAAGCTGCAAATATTTTCCTTCTGTATTCCTAAGCTTGACAAAAATTCTATTATAGAGAACAGAGATTCTTCTGAACCATTGTTAAGGAAGTCACTCTTGGTAATATCTTTCTTGTCTCAGCCCAAGAGCAACCAATACCCACTAAAAGCATCAAGTTTTCCAAAATAATACACCTGGTGTGCAGATTTGTCTCCATCAAACAAGAATCCCTGCTTTTCTCCAGTTGGAAACCATTCAAACCAATAATAACTACCATGAAGTTTCTATACAGATCATCATTAAGAACTGACGGGCAAGTGCTTATGATTCTCACAAGAGAAGCCTTACTGACTCCAAGATTCTCATAGAATTGCAGTTTATTTTGCAATTCTTTTGAAGAACAGTTGAATATATTTGGGCTCTCTTTGTAAAGCTTCCCAAGCTCCTGCCTTGGAAATCCAATGTTGCTCAAAGTTGACACTGCTGCAAGCAAAACATCGTTTTCCTTCATAAACAGTTGAAATCGTGGCAACAAGCTATGGATATCACATGGCTTTATACCAATGCTTTCATGGAAGGGTTCAAACTCATTAATTGGATTATAAAGCAGATGTTTCTTAAGGGATCGGGTTAAGTTCTTCTGTTGACGCACACTGGATAACAGCTTGTGTATAAAACATGGGGCATTGAGACTAATATCTCTGGCATCAGTAAAGTTAAATTCCCTTGTCTGGTAGAGATACTCTTGAAGCACTTGCTGAGCTTGGTGCTTCGCATCCTCTGAGACTTCAGCCTGGGGTTTTAACCTTGCTTTCCCAGAGAGATTAGCAGTCTGAACAAAAATTGAAGGTACCAGTTATAGGTTTAAATAAAGAGAACCCCAGGTAACCAATTTCCGTTTAGAAAATAAAAATTTAGGATGAAGCAATGCCCTCCGAAACATGGGTAATTCGTACATTAGGGTTTGTTTCTGAAACAGACACTGGAGAGTATATCACAATGATCAGAGCCAAACTTAGATGTATTGTTCTTTAAGGGAACCCATTTGTGGGCACGGAAAAAATTTCAACACAAACTGTGAATATATGTTTTATATTCCGTGGACTCACAAAACAATCAGGCACCCAAAATGAGCAGGAAGAGGAACAGTCATGAGATTAATCCATGAAAATTGAACTTACTTGAAGCATTGTGGTGCAAAATAGAGGGCAGAGCTCTGTGATTGTCTTACTGCACCGTCTCTTCACATTACATGCATGCTCAGGAAGATTGGAGTTTTAATTTTAATAAGAGCTTTATCGGGTTTGGTATTGAAAGTCCCTAGCAGAGCATTCGTACGAAGTTTTCTTCAATTTCAATGTGATAAAGAACGAAATTACAATAACCTTGCTGAACCCTGAATCCATCGTACGAAGTTTTAACATTATTGGTCTTTCGTATGACACAGACTAAAGCAATGAATATAAAACCAGTACAAATATCTTAAACTATATCTTTTTTTTTTTTTTAATGAATAGACGCCTTCACTATTAATAGAAAGATTAAAGTACAAAATTCAAAAAAAAAATGGGCTGGGGAAAAAAATTCACCCCCTAAGTTCACGTGGCACCTAGGTCGGAAACAAATAGCTATTCATCAAAAAACATATAAAACCAGAGCCCCTCAGGCTGCGAGAGCAGTAGCAAAGATGGAGGAGGATCTCTGTCATCCGTTTTGCCCCAAACAGTGGGCACAGGAGCTTGATCAGATTATCAGGAGCAGAGGCCGAAGGCTGAGCAACAGCAGTAGAAGCAAGCATAGGAGGCCACCCAGAACTCGCATCAATTTTTAAAAAAATCTAAAAAATAAAAATTATTAATGATATTAATAATTAATAATTTTAAAGATAGGTTGAATGGTGAAGTTCAATGGTTCTCATTGAGCCCCTCAGGGTTCAAATCTCGTTCAGACATCTCATAAGGGATGAGGCGGGGATCGTGCCCCAGGCGGAATGGATGCCCCTCGGTCCTTGGCTCTCAGCGAAAGAGAACGAATTATTATCACAAAAAAAAAAGACTATTAATAATTAAAATAACTAATTTTAAAGATATTTTAATTTTTAATTATTATTCTATTATTTTTATTTATTTTGCTTGAAATTTATTTTATTTTATTTTTTATGTTTTAAATTTTGAAATATTTATTTAATTTTATATTTTTATGTTTTTATGTTTTTTTATATTTAATTCAACTAGTTATAATTTTTTAATATTATTTTTTTATGTATATAATAATTTTTTGTGTCATTTTGCTAGTATGATAAAAATATCAAATTTATGTTGTACATAATAAATTTTCTAATTAATACTATTTTTTATGGTGAAAGAATGGTGAATCTATGAATTAAATAATGGAGCCATATCATGGGGTATAATTTTGCGAGGAGCAGATTTGCAAGGGGGGGTGTGTATGGAGCAATGTGTACATACCTTTTAGGAGGGAGCATAGTCGAAATGAAGATTAGTTTTACAAAGATCGGCAACGGGAGGCGCCATGTTTAATTAATTGGGAGGATAAGGCAAATGTTGGAATTCCAATGGACGAAATTAGGGCCAGAGCAAACAAGGAGGTGGAGTGATTCGGGCAAGCAGGGACATGATCGGGATTCCTGATGAAACCAAACAAGATATTGTTAGGGATAAAACAAACAAGCAAGGAGCCAGGAGGAAGAAGGAGATGGTGGCCAAAGCAACCCTTTGTTGCCTCAAATGGGAAGCTAGATTGCCAATAGTAATGGTGAAGATATTTGTAAAGCTTTATTGTGACTTTGAAATCCTCCTTGAGGGGTTTTAACTTGGGAGTGTCCATTACTCAAAGTGCATTACTCATAAACAACTCAAGTCCACTACCATTTGCTTCATGCAAGCAAATGATAATGCAACAATCCCTTCTAGAGCCCATGGATTGTGCTCTATTAGCTTGTGTTGTTGTGCAACTTGCCCATAGGAGACACAAGTTTGGCGTTGCACCTACTTACTATGGATCCAAAATCACTAACTGTGGGCAATTCATTGCACAAAATGCTTAGAGAATGCAATCAAGTCACTCCATTTGTTGTCCCATAGAATACTTTCCCTCAAGGACACCAATAAATGGAGACTAAACAATTCACTTACCTCATTCTTCACATTGTTAAATTATATTTCCTAGGATATGGAGTATACAAACTCATTTCACTCAGGGATTTTAATTTCACACATACACACGTACACACACATATACATATATGTTTGTATGACTTTATGTCAAACAAACATGTACGAGTTAAAACTCAATCACATGTTTACGTGTAAAAATTTGATCGCATTTTCTACAATTAAAACCATGTATGTGTTTAGGCTTGTAGTTAGGCTTGGATGACAAGCCTTTGGCTTGGGAGCTTCATTTCCCTCTTATTGATGTGTTTTTTCTTCCAATTTGGTTTCTCAACTTCATTTTCGCCAGGTTTACATATTGTCAAGTGGGTATTTGTAAAACTACCACCATAATTTCACACGTCTCCTAAATTGTCTAACTATATAAAAAAAAATAGATTTGAACAACATTAACATATTAATCTTTGATTTCTTTTAACAATTTCTCGAAACTTCTCATAGACATAAATGTATCATTCTTTTAATAACTTTTTACCAACTTGTTCAAATTTGCAATAAATTATATATTATTGTCCTACATTTCATTCATTACCATTTTAGAAAGAAAATCATTTTTTGATTATTTTGGTGCAAGTTATCTCTGACACACAACGAGAAACCTGATTTCCAAAATACTAAATGCAACTAAAAATTTTATATGACACACGTTAGACACTGTTATGTTTTGTTGAAAAAATAGGATCATTTTTTGGTATGAGAAGGATTTGACCCCCTTAATCTTATCTATTTTTAAAGAATTTGAATAGCTCATAAACTAGATTACTACTACAATTCATCTTCTTTTGGTATCTTCAAATTTTGAATACACAAGTCTCAAATCACTCCAAGTTAAAGTTTAGTTGATTTCAAGAAAAAGTTGACTACTTATATTCCCTCTTTTTGTTCACCACATGCCCTACCACTTTGTCATAAATGAAAATAGTATTAATTAATGGTTTTGACGGTAAACAAATGTGTCATGTAATTTTGGAGCATGTTTCTCAATTAAGCACAAACCTTGTCAATGATAAGGAGTTGATCATAAGATTTTATGTGGTAAAATTATCCAATGGATATCAATAACAATTTTACAATTTGAAGTGTGTTTGTTACTAACATTTAGGAGTTGAATATTGCAAGCATTCTAAACAGGGTATATCAATCTCTTTAAAAATTTAATTTAAAAATGTTAACCTTCATATCATCAAGATTTAAATTCTCACTTTGTTTCATCAGCATTCTGCATGGTGTTATAGGTACAAACACAAGTTTTATTAATTCCTTTGCTTGTCACTATTTCTGATATGTGAAAAATCATGCAATGGAATATTAATGTCAATTGTGGTGTTATAGGCACAAGCACAAGTTTTATTAATTCCTTTGCTTGTCACTATTTCTAATATGTGAAAAATCATGCAATAGAATATTAATGTTAATTATGGATCAAAGCTTACCATTTTAATTTTGTTCTTAATGATTTTCAGAAGTTGAATATAATTCATATCAGATTTATTATTATTGCAAATATTCTAATTGAACATGAAAAGGTGTTGTAAAGCCAGAGAGATATCGATCTCCACAATATTAATCCCTTAGGCCCCGTTTGGTAACAGGAATTAGAGTGGAATAAGAAAATTTCTAATGTTGAATTCACCAAATACGCAGTTTGGTGACTCAACCGAAATTGGAATTGAAAATTTTGAATTCCCATTTTGCCCTATTTTTAGAATTACAATCTTCTTGCTGAAAAGGTGGAATTGGACCCTTTTTTTAAGGCAAAGTTGATAAATTTTTTGGGTCCAAACATTCCCCTGGGGACGATTTAGAAAAAATTTCAAGTTCGTGCATGCCCATTAAACCTGACATTGTTTTGTTTGCATATGTGTGTATGGTGTCGTAGGGTTTGGATGTCGTCTGGTGCAAGTTTTGGACGTCGTCTATATGGTGCAAGGTTTGGACGCCATCTGGTGCAAGGTTTGAACGTCGTATGTAAGTTGGTGCAAGGTTTGGACGTTGTGTGTATGTTGGAGTAGGGTTTTGATGTCGTCTGTATGTTGGAGCAGGGTTTGGACGTCATGTGCATGTTGGAGAAGGGTTTCTGGAGTCTGTGTTGCTTAAACGTGCTAGAGAAATTTGTAAGTCTTTGTTGCCTCTGCAATATTTTTTAACAAGTTTGATAGTGAATCTACTTGGGTCATCTTCTCTGGGTTCTCTATATCTTTATTCTAGTCTACATATTGGTTATGAGATAGCACATTACATACAATGTGTTTGACAGATTGCGTCAAGAACCTGTCTATAAATCTGAAACATTTTTTTTATTTTCTATTCATAGACTATATTTTTTTAATCAGTTAAATATATTTCATTTAATCGAGTCTTACCTGCATTTTGTTTCACTCTTCCTTCATTTCTCTTTATCGACCTACATTTTCCTCTTGAGTTGTGTTTCCTAACAACTCACTTTAAAACTGTTTCCTAGTAACTTTTTTTATTCATTTGTATGTTGTTTTTCTATTTTAAATTACAAAGAAAGGTTGAACTTTTATCAACTCCACTTATATATGGTAACAAAATTCTAAATTACCTATCTTTGTAATCATAAATGGTGGTTTGGGAAGAGCAACCATTACATTCTCTACATGGTTGATTAGATGGTATGCCCAAATCACCATTCATGGTTACAAAGATAGGTTGAAGAATTAGATGGTCCAAAACCCTACTCCACCATACACACAGAGACAAACAAAACAAATTGTTGATTATGAGTGAAACACACCACACTCATGGGGCATTATTGTTGCAAACCTTTGGATTCCACCAATACCAGACAACATGTCCCATGTTAAGACATTGCCTTCCATTCTCCCTGACACTTTCCAACCACAATCTTATTCCTCTTGGTAGAAGCACAATAGAATTTCTATCAAAATGGGTTATCTAATGGTTGCTCTACCCACATCACCATTGATTATTACAAAGAAAGGTTGAACTTTTATCAACTCCACTTATATATGGTAACAAACTTCTAAATTACCTATCTTTGTAATCATGAATGGTGGTAATTTGGGTAGAGCAACCATTACATTCTCTGTGTGGCTAATTAGATGGTCTGCCCAAATCAGTATTCATGGTTACAAAGATAGGTTGAAGAATTATATGGTCCAAAACCCTACCCCAGCATACACACAGACACAAACAAAACAAATTGTTGATTATTATGACAGGCATACACGAACCCGAAAACTTTATTAATTTTGGCTTAAGAAAAGGGGCATTGGAATTCCACATTTTCAAGTGGAAGATAGAAATCCTAAAAATGGGCCAAAATGGGAATTCAATTGGTCTTCCCAAATCACCATTAATGGTTACAAATCAAGATTGAACTTTATCAGCTCCGCTCATATATGATAACTAAATTCTAAATTACCTATCTTTGTAATAATCAATGGTGGTTGAAATTTTATTAGCTCCATTTGTATATGATAACAAAATTCTAAAATGCCTACCTTTGTAATCATCAATGGTGATTTGGGCATTAGACAACAATATACAATGATTTCAATCATGAATAGTATCTAATCATCCACTAATAGACAGTAATATCAGCATATGTGAACTATCGGAACTTTTATCTTGTTGGGCTTATGATCTTTATCACTTGGTACTCCTTGGTGTATTCCATTTAAATTCAGTTCCATTTGTAAATGATAACAAAATTCTAAAACACCTATCATTCTGATAATCAATGGTGATTTGGGCATAGCAACCATTAAACTCTATGCATTTATAATACTTGGAAGGTCTGCCCAAATCACCATTGATTATTAGAAAGATAGGTGTTTTAGAATCTTTTGCTCCATCTGTTTATGATAACAATATATCAGCACATGTAAACTATGAAAATTGTTTATAAGAACTAAAAATGGACAATTCTAAAATTTTTCCATTACAACACATGATTTGAGTAAGAGCATGACAAATGTATAATTGATCATGTGTAATTGATCTTCATCCCTTGGTACTCCTTGGTGTGTCTCATTTAAACACAACAAGGTTAACACTTTAAAGATGTATAGACATATAACATGGAACAAATCATGTCAATCACAAACAATATACAATCATCATCCAGTACAGAGTAATATCAACACATGTGAACTATTAGAACTTTTATCTTGGTGGGCTTATGATCTTTATGAATTTCTACTCCTTGTTGTATTCCATTTAAATTGAAGAGTTATATACATATAACATGGAATAGAATGATGCCAATGACTAATTTAACTTTGTCTAAAAACCTAATGCAACATGGCTAACTAATGTTAAAATTTGGATCAAATTTGAGTGTTAGACATGTTGTATTACATGAAACATAATCATTTTGTTATTTCCTCTTCTCTGTCCACAGTTCAGGTCATCGATGGATTTTAGTGACAATATAAATGTCCAAGGACGCATAGTTAGGAAGACCATAGTCACTCGTCTTCTCACAGTTGTTCTTGCTTTCCTTGTGGTAGCCAAAGCAGTTTCTCCATAAGAAGAAAGAAGACAAATGTGTTGATGAAAAAGAGATGAAATTCCTTTCTATAAATGCATTATTCATTCCACTGAGATGGACAGTCATGACCAAATTCACATGAGTAGAGGAGCCTTCTTTCATCTAGCCAATATTCTAAGGCAAAAAGGAAGCATGACAGATACGCTAAACATAACGTTAGAAGAACAACTAGTGATGTTCGTCCATACCATTGGCCATAATCTAAGGAATCATAAGTTTTCTTAATAACTTTGGGCATTCAGGAGAGACAGTAAGTCGGTACTTCGACAAGGTCTTAACGGTTTTCTTAGCACTCCATGTGGAATATTTTATACCACTTGGTCCCACCACTCCTCCTAAAATCAGTGGGAAGGATGTTTTGATATGTACTTCAAGGTAAATCTCGTACTCGTACAAATTTATCACATGACTGTTCATCCTTATCATATTAGTGTTTGAGTGTACATTTAATATTGTATCATTTCCTATAGGATTGTGTTGGAGCGATTGATGGAACCCATATACCAGTCACTATCAATGTTGACATACGGGGTAAATATTGTGATAGAAAAGGCAACTTGTCACAAAATTTTATGGATGTTTGTTCGTTTGATAATAAGTTTCAATACTGCCTTGCTGGTTGGGAAGGGTCTGCCATAGATAGTCATGTTCTAGCTTCATCTCTCTTAAGATTAGATCCAATGGTAGTTCCTCTTGGTATGCCAAATCACACTGTAATATAGTGAATAATACGTTAACTATTTCACATTTTAACAATATACTTTTTTTATGTAGGAAAATATTATATGGTCGATGTTGGATATCCAAACGTACCAGGATTTCTTGCTCCTTATTCGTGTACACGTTGCCACCTGAAGGAGTTTTCAAGAGAAAACCCGATAAACACTCCACAAGAGTTGTTTAACCACAAACACTCCTCACTTATAAATGCAATAGAGCGTACATTTGAGATTTTAAAGGAGCATTTTCCTATCCTGAGGCACACGATATTTTATTCAGTCATGACACAAGCACATATTTTTTAGCATGTTGCATAATACACAACTTCATTACAATAGAGGATGGTGCTCCATTCGATGTAGCTATTGAAGAGGAAGATGATCGGGATGGGATAAATGTATGAATACTTGAGACATATGGGTTAAGTCAACGTGATAGAGATGATTGGGGAGATTTTTGAGATGATATAGCAAGTAGGATATGGGAAGACAACAGATCTCGAGATTAGTTGTAGTTTCATGGGATGTATCTTTGTTATGTGTGAATGTGTTTTATTTGATTACATTTATGTAAGAAGATACATTGATATACGTATTAAAAATAATTTCAAGATACAATGATTACAATCATGTATGTAGATACAGTGATATACATGATAGTTTCCATGTCCTTTTTTGTATCTTTGTCCTTGTTCTCCTGATTATTGTCTATACCTCTTGAATTTGTTTAGCCCTGTTGCACTAAGAATTCATTCAAAGTTTAGAAAATTGCAATTTAAAGTTAACTCTTTAAACTTAAATGGGATGCAACAAGGAGTACCAAATGATGAAGATCATAATCCTACAATACAACAACAAATTCATTAAAACAAATTAGTTCTGATGATACTCCTTGTTCTTTTCCATTTAAATTTAAAGATATTGAACTTTAAATTGCAATCCTATGATTACCTTAAATTTCAATTGTTTATACCTAATTTTTGTTGGGTATCATTCTGTTACATGTAATATGTCTATACCTCTAGAATTTGTTTAGCTTTGTTGAATTAGGAAATCATTCAAAGTTTAGAAAATTGCAATTTAAAGTTAACTCTTTAAATTTAAATGGAATGCAACAAGGAGTACCAAATGATGAAGATCATAAGCCCACAAAACAACAACAGATTCTTTGAAACAAATTAATTCTGATGATACTCCTTGTTCTTTTCCATTTAAATTTAAAGATGTTCAACTTTAAATTGCAATCCTATGATTACCATAAATTTGAAATGTTTATACCTACTTTTTTCTTGGTATCATTCTATTACATGTAATATGTCTATACCTCTTGAATTTGTTTAGCCCTGTTGCATTAGGAAATCATTCGAAGTTTAGAAATTTGAAATTTAAAGTTAACTCTTTAAATTTAAATGGAATGCAACAAGGAGTGCCAAATGATGAAGACTGTAAGCCCACAATACAAAAACAAGTTCGCTGAAACAAATTAATTATGATGATAATCCTTGTTCTTTTCCATTTAAATTTAAAGAGGTTCAACTTTAAATTGCAATCCTATGATTACCTAAATTTCAATTGTTTATACCTACTTTTTCCTTGGCATCATTCTGTTACATGTAATATGTCTATACCTCTTGAATTTACTTTATGAATAGTAGGTGTAGGCGATGTCGTACATGGAACTCATGATGAGCATGGATGAGAGCGTCCATGTGAGCCAGATATCTTCGAAGAAGAAGAAGGTTATATGGACACGAGAAATGGAATGTGAGTTTCTAGACTTGCTCCACGAGAAAGTTCAACTCAGAAGAAAAGGTGAAGAGGGATTCAAAAAAGAAGCATGGACCACCATTGAGAGGCAGTTCAACGGGGATATGAATGTCAATCAGTCAAAGGAAAATTTCAAGAACAAGTTGAAAACCTGGAAGCAAGGTTATAGGGTTATGAAAGAGTTGAGAAATACAATCGGTTTTGTATGGATTGAGACTAATCAATGCACGGATGTTGATGAGAGGGTTTGGGAGGAGTTGTTGAAGGTAGCATGCTCTATCTAGTCTTTAGATTTAAGTAATATTGGATTTTTATTAATTTACTAATGAAAGGCAAAGAACTTGATTCGTTCATTATTCCTACTTGTAGAGAAAAGAATTCAAAAATGCTAAAGTGTAGAAGAGGCAGCCCTTCCATTACTTCAATGACTTAGCCTTCATTGCGGGTAATGACATAGCTGAAGGTACCATAGCTACAACAGCTCAAGAGACAGAAGAAGGCCACCCTATGGATGAGGGTCTTGATCATGATTACTTAGACAATATCGATATCAGTACACCTCTTGAGAGTACAGCTGATTTGGATGATGACATCTATCATTCCAATCAATCTAGTACAAGCGGTAGACAAAATCCTTCAACGTCATCATCATGGAGGGAAAAGAGGAAGAAGGCAAGCATGGCTGGTTCCTTGGATGTCATATGTGAAAATATCAAAAAGCTACAAGAGGGCCTCATTGCGCCTCAACTTATCAAAGTTGATAAATCTGATTTGGATAATGTTTTAGATAGTGTATATGATGCCCTGAAAGGCATCCCTGAAATGAGTCAAAGTACCATACTGAGGGCATATGACACTTTATTGGTTGAACCTGAAAGAGCCAAAGGGTTCTTGATAACGAGTGAAGAGGAGAGAGTCGAGTACATTCAAATAAAATTTGGACAACTCTAGTTAATTTGGTGACAGTTTATGTCTTTAAATTCAAACATTGGAAAGGTTAAACATAGTTTTTAATTGGCAAGGTTAGCCAAGATACTTGTCATATCAGTGACATATAATTGTTAATCAATGCTTGACATTGTTTTGTTATGACAATATTGTTAAAATTGCAGAACTGCAATACAACCAAGAACACCTGCATGCATAGCTATTACAAACAGAATGAAGACAGAAAGAGAAAGCTAGGGCGGCCGATAGGCCAGAGACTGAAAAAGCATTGTGACAGAAATAAGCTTCTATTAACAATGATTAAAA
>MU223446.1:489855-500581 GCA_018584345.1 Thuja plicata | reverse complement strand
TGGCTGCTCCCTTTACGGTTGCCACGAACCTCTTTGTGGAAGTCACCACCGCTCTCTAGAAAGAGAAGGAGATTTTTGTCATCTTCAAAAACTTGCCAATCTTCCACATTATCGGGCACAGATGGTCAATACATAACTTCCACTTGGTATTTTTTATCTTTGAATTCTGGGTGAGGAAGTAGTAATGAAGCTGAGATAGCTAAAGAATCGGCTTTGGAATTCAACTCTCTTGGCACCGATTCGATAAAGAAAGCATCCAATGCTTCTATTTCATCCCACACTCTGTTTCTGTAGTTCTTCAACCTGTGGTTTTTTATAGAGTACTGATTCTTGACTTGTCGTACAATTATCTTAGCATCACCACGAGCTCTCAGAATTTTCACACCTCTTTCTTTTGCGGCAATAATCCCTAACAGAAGGGCTTCATATTTGGCAGTGTTGTTAGTGTTTCCAAACTCTAATTTGTAAGCCAATGGCTCACATACTTCGTCTGGTGATATCAAAACCACACCTGCACCAGATCCTGATGACGCACAACTGCCGTCAAATTCAAGAGTCCATATCTGTGGTGGTATTTATTCAGTGGAAAATTTCTTTTCCTCTTCGGCGGTTTTTGTTTCTTTCTCAGGTTCATCAGTGAACAACATATAATTTCCAAACTCCAATTCTTGATACAAGATTTGAGCTTTAGGGTCATCAGATTTCAACACTGTAAACTTAGCCTTTTCCTCGGGAACCAATTTAATCTTTTTATTACCTACTAGGATTAAGGCTTGGGACCAATCCAGCTTTATCTCCCCTCCAAGGTCTCTGCAAAAACTCCTGCTTAACAACAAACCGTAGCTAGCAAGTATATCAGCAACGAGGATGGTTAACAACATCTTCTTCTCGGGATGTGCTGCTAAGGCCACTTGAGCATCCTTAATCTGGCCGACTAGGGGTACTTTCTTGGAATCCATGGAGTAACACCTACCATGGGCTTTAGTGAGAGTAAGTCCTAAGGCTTTGGCCACAGTAGATGGCATTACATTGTCTGATGCCCTGGAGTCTATTATACAATTGCTCAACCTACAGCCGTTAATATATAAAGACACGTAGAATGGGTCAAGATTTTGGCCTGGGAAGATGGCTAAGATGGATGATTCCCTCTGTTCAACTGGGTCTGCAAATAAGGACTCATTTTCTATGGTAGTCATGATGTTTTTATTTAACTCTTGGTTCCCTCCTTTACAATAATCTACTAGCTTTTGCAGCTCAATAGGATTAGACTTAAGATAGTCTATGGGAGAAATATGAATTTTGGAATCTCTACAGAATTGAATAATGTCAAAAGAGTTTTGTTCTTTACCTAGTTGAGGAATCCCCATACCTTGATTGGGCTCCTTTGAATTGGAGGTAGATGCCTCGTTGTTTTTAGGTAGTGACGAACCATGGCCTTTATCTTTCTGACTTCGAGTTAGGACCGTATAAGAGGTCCCATCTATGGTGGCATAACATGTTGCTTCTTTCTCTAAATCTAATTCATACTCTAAATATAAGTTTTCAGAGTCGCCATGTGAGTATGAATCTGGTTCAGCTCCAGATGCTCCAGCATTCCACTCGTTAGTTTGATGCATTTGCCAAACATGGGCTACATTGGGACAACTTTCCCCATCATGATCTATGGTTAAGTGGAAGGCACACATATTCCCTCTTTTAGGAGGGGCCTCTATAGCTAGCCTCTGTGGTGGAGTAGTTAACTGTAACATTTTTCCTTCTGCATTCCTCCCGTCATTGTATCTTCCAGGCTGCTCCTAAAAGTTTCGTTGGTAGGGATTATTGAATCTGGGAAGTTGTCTCTTGAAGGCAGTGAATTCAGATGATGTAGTATTGCTACTGTTGGCTCTAGACTGTATCTCCCTTTTCCATTTCCCGGATGAAATCATGTGGTCCTTGAGTTCTACAGCAGTTCTTTGTGTGGCATCCAAATTTGCAAGGTTCATTCTCCTTAGATCATAACTGATGTCTGGTGGCATAGCACTTATGAAGAAAGTTTTCAAATTTCCCATCGTAGGCCTGTTAGCCGCTGGGATACGGTTTACCAGCTTATTAAATTTAGCTATAAAATCTCTCATGCTGATCGATGACTCTTTCTTGATAGAAGTCAATTGAGTCAACAGAGCATGTTCATCTTCAACAGTCTTAAACCTTCTTTCAAAGGTGGCTCTCATAGTATCCCAATTGGTAATAGAAGAATCAGGTAAATGATGAAACCAATCAGTGGCACCTTCGATGAGAGTCTCAACAAATAGTCTGAAAACCACATCTTCTTCTCGAAACGCTAGAATGTTAACTGAAGTGAAGAATGCGGCAATATGCTCGTCTATAGATACCTTCCCATCTCCAAAAAATTTGGGAAAGTTCTTTCTAGAGCCTGTAGGGAGAGGGTTATATGCTGCTAGTTGCAGAGGCCCAACTGCAGCGGCCCAAGGGAGTGCCATAGCTATTTGGGGTAAGTAGGGTGTTAGATTGATGACGGGAGGGGCAACTACTCCATGCAATGTCAACACATGGCAAGTGGTGGATAACTGGGTGGTTTGTTTAGGAGGTGAAGAAGATTTGCTCTGGCTCCTTACGATTCTGTTTCCCCGATGAGGTACTTCTAGGAGATCAAAGTTAATATCCGTAAGTCTCTCAAAGAATGGGTCTGTGCTACCTTCTTTCCTGGTACTTCTGAGAAATCTTTTAGGCTCCAGATTTTCACTTAATGCTGTGGTCTAACTTCGCGCTCTGCCCTTCTCAGATTTCTTCTCTGTATGGCTCTCTCAAGTGCTTCTGCTCTAGCTTCTTCCAGTTCAAGCACTTGACTGGCGTTTCTATAGTGTTCAGTGCTTCTCCTGTATCTCCAAACAAAAGTGTTTAATGAGGAAATGAGATCCTCTTGATCGTCTTGGAACCCAAGATTAGGTTGGAGCACAGGGATTATATTTTCATGGGGAAGCACCATCTTTCCTCATTGTATGCTTTTTGCTAAAACAACTGTTCATCTCCCCAGTAGAGTCACCAAAAATCTATTGGTAAATAGATTGTTCTTTTGAATGTAACTCTACAATACCCAAAAATGTTTAATAACAATTGAATACATTAGTTGGTAAATAGTTACTTGAAAACCTATTTTCCCTCTAAATTGGAAGGTACAACTCCCTTATATGAATAATGTTCAATGAATTTTAATCTTTCCTAATCTAACAGGGGTATTCTCTTAACCTGAGAGCAGGAGAGGTAAACCAAGCTAAATCTAAACAGAAAATAGCTCAAGCGAAGTAAAAACAACTCTAAATCTAGCCAATTCTGAGACTTTATCAATCAGATTCACTCCCAAAACTGGTGATGCATGGACAATTACTAAAAATATAGATGCAAGACTGAAAGTTAACAATGCAATGATATTGAGTCAATCTATATCGTAAGAACATTCCCAAAACTTAGAGTAGTAACTGATTTCCCCTTTAATTAGCCGTATCAAATCATAATACAGAATTATGGTTCAAATACAGATTATGAATCTAACTCAAAAAGAGAAGTTCGAATTCAACAGAAAGATAAATGAAATGTAATGGAACAGCTAAAGAAATGGCATTCAAACATACACAATTGACTCAGCAACAATGATCTTCTTCACACCAAAATTTAGCCGACCATTGTATTGATTTTGGGAAAAATACATATAGAGTTCCAGATTGGACCGTTACAAACAAGGGGTAACCGAAACGGTTCAACTTCCCCAACCAAAAATAATAACCAAAGGTTTATCCATTACAAAACTTTAACAAAAATAGCACAAGGGGAGAATATATTTATGATTCAGTTTCCTTCCCCTTATCTAATTTGGCCCTATAGGCGATCACAGCAGTGATGACTTGGACAAGCTCTTCATGTCTGTTGACATGGACATTGGTGAAATGGACGAGCCATCTAGAATGTTCTTTGGCTAGAGTCTTGATTGCTTCATTCCGGTCTTTCAGTTCCTCCATAGCCCTAAAGATGCATCCACTCAATTGCTGGAGTTCTGGCACCTTGTCTAAATGAGTCGAAGACTGCTCTGCTAACTTGTGTAGATAATCTATGAATGACTTCTGCATGTTGTTCACTCCAACTATCGCTTTGCCTTCACCGCTGGTTTGCGATTCCACATGAAGTCCTAGGAGGAGTTTATAGTCTTTACTTTTCTCCTCTTGCACTTTAACATCTGTTTGTTGTAGTCCAGTCTCAGCCTGAATGATCATCTCAATTTTGAACTCCAGACTTTGGAGCCATTCGATCAAGGGCTCATCACCCTTCTGTAGGATCTTAGCTTTCAGGGCCTCCTTAGTCTTCATCTTCACTACCACATGCAACATGACTATGCATTCTTGGCATCTTACTCTTTCTACAGTGAGAGTCTATAAATTATTCTCAATGTTGCTCTTCTCTGTTTCTAGCCTTAGAATAGCATTACCTAACTGCTCAATGATCGCTAGACCTTCTGACTTGAGCCTCTCGATCCACCTCTTACCAATTTGACCATAATGTTGATCCTCTTACAACTTAGCCAGAATGGCTTGGTTCTCGGTGGCGCTGGGAACAAAAGAAGTTTGGGTACTGGGAGCGCTCGCAATAGGAGTTAGGAGTTGCCTGATGAAGTCAGTTAGCTGGGATACTTCCGCCTTAAGCTGAATTTCAGAAGTCTTAAGATCTTCCAGCTCTTCCTCTATTACTACATTAGTGGACTTCCACCAGTCCACCTTGGTATCATGTTGAGCCAATCCCATATCAAATGATTGCAACTGAAAGTCAGAAGCCGTCAAATCTTCGAGTCTGCCTTCTTTAGTGGGCTTGGCTACTTCCATGGTGAAGTGTCCTGTCTCAGGATCATGACCCAGAGTAGACATTGTCTTTACACTCTTCTGCTTGCTTGTAGTAGCCTTGGGCTAAAAAGCCCGTGATAGAGTGTCTTGACTGGGAATTGCTTCTCCCACTCTCTTCCTCTTGCGCTCTAGAGTGTTTGCTATCCATGACTCTACGCTGGTGACCTTGTTGGCAGAGACCAACTCTTTAATGAACAGCTTCCTTATGAGTGGGGGAGTATTTTTAGGGCGGGAAGTGAACAGATTCACTAAAGTAGGTGAGGAGGAGATTAATTTTAAACTTTGAGCAACCTCCTGTTGCTCTCCACCTCTCTTATCTGATTCTGTAGAGGTACTAGGGCTATCCTCTCCAACTTCAACTATAACAGGGGATACCCTCTTTGGAGTTTCTTGGGTCAAAGTCCCAGCCGAAGTATCTATAGCAATAACATTAATCAACTGTTCGGACTCTGTAGCTTTAGAAAGCTCAGATGTTGACTTAATTTGGTCCGTCGGGACTGCTTCTTCTGTAACTCTGACATTTGGAAGAGGACCCTCTCCACAGGTCTTCTCTAAGAGAGAAGCTTTCTCAGGAAGCTCATCGCCTCCTCCCAATGGTTGAATTGATCCCTTTGCAATGGTAGAGATTGTTTTTGAGGAAGTGGTTGCAACACCAGTAGTTTCTTTCACCGGAGTTCGCTAAGCGGGAGGCTTCCTTTCTGACCTCTTCCTTCAGCCAGTAATCCACTCAACCCATTGAACTGTTCTTTTGTAAATGCCCCCCATCAAATCCTGCAAGTCACTTACTGCCTGGTCTAGCATAGGATCTGAGCTGATAGGGGTGGACTTTATCTTCTCCAAGTATGTGTCATCATACAAATGATTGTCATCATCTTCTAGCCCTTCTACTGCAATGTTAACATTGAACTTTTTGATCTGTTCAATGGTTAACCAGGCATAGAATCTTTCCCTGCTCTCCAAGTCATCTTTGCAATCGGCCTAATAGTCCTCAATATCAGGTACATGGTGAATGGCCCTGCTCATCTGTAAGACATCTCTAGCATAATTAACTGGATCATATTGCGGCCTTAGAACATCATATGTTTGCAGAGAGAACTTCTTCGAGAATGTTTTAAGAACATTCTTCACCTCTGACTGGGACGCACAACTGTAAGCTCCGACGGTCATTGGGAACTTGTATCCTTTCTTCTTTGCCTTTGAACAGATCAGTTTCACCTGGAGCGCTTGCCTCATTACTTCAATTAGCACGATCATGTCAGTAGGGTATCTGGGTAGCTTCAAAGGAAAATCATTGAAACCTGCAAGATGAAGATATGAGAAATCTCCAAACTAAATGAAATAGCATCCGAATTGGCTTATAAAAGCCATGGCTTCAGGAGAAAATCTCCTTTCTGGACAACCTTGTAGCTCCCTACACAGTCTCATTGTAAAGGCGTCATTAACTATGAGATAATCAGCATAACTATTTTGTAGTTGTAAAGAAGGGAAAAACTCATAGCTTTTTACATCATCTGGGAATTCCTCTAACGTAGGAAGCCCAGGCCAAATTTGAATCGTGGCTAAAATATACAAGAGGACAGAAGACATGTAGAATTCATTTTGAAACTTGGCCCTATTGAGGGCGTCTGAGAGATTCTCACTCACCATCAGGGCCCAGTCAATGAAATGGTGCTGAGAACAGATTATCTGAACCAGGAAGAAATGTTGTTCAACAAAATTAAGAGCTTCACTCTCACCTCTAATCCTGTGAAGCAATACTAGTATGTCCATGATCTCTGGCTTCAGATTTGTGCCAAATAATGTTTTGGGCAACTTTCCCTTGGCGCTCTTGGGTTCTTGAAACCATGACTTCATAATCTCTCTTTTCCACACCAGTCTCTTCGCTGAATATTCAGAAACCACCCGGCTATACGTCATCTCAGAGAATTCCTCCTGCTCTAGAATGCGGAGGGAATTCTGGACGGATTCTCTATCAATGGAGAGGACCACCATGTTGTCTAGTAGGAGAATTTTCTTGG
Source organism: Thuja plicata (assembly GCA_018584345.1). NCBI lineage: Eukaryota > Viridiplantae > Streptophyta > Pinopsida > Cupressales > Cupressaceae > Thuja > Thuja plicata. The sequence goes on along the minus strand of MU223446.1, from coordinate 493,677 downwards.
TGTTTGGGTTGTATCGGGCTGTACATTCCTGGACCAACTCAGGAGCTTGAACGGCTACAGGAAAACCGGCGGCTTCGACTAACCCACTCTCCTTAAGCTTCTTTGTGATAGGGTGTATCTTCTCAGCTCTCAATCTGTTCTGAAAGTTCTGCATGTTGAAGAACTTCAGTGAGGTGTCTAAGATTTTGTGCCACTCGAAGATAATGCCGTTCATTCCATCGAATCCCACAAATCTAGAAGCCATGTGAGTATGATTTAACCCAGAGATTCGAATTTCTCTTCGTAAAACAGAGGCAATGAGCAACTGGTCTTAGCTACTTTGAATTCAAACAATTTGGTGAACAATGGTGGTTCCAGTTTGAAATCTTCAACTGATTTTATACTTTTTGAATTCTTATCATTTAACGACCAACTTCCCACGCCACACAAATGAAAAGACCTTTACATTAATGAACATGTCCGTTACAAAGTAAAACGGCCTTATTTGAATTAATTACTTTGCTTTACATGTCGTTAGAAAATATATTTTTACTTTAGTAACCGTAATGGTAACTTTCTTGAAGCAGTGGAAAATTACTTTTCCGCTTCTCCTTTGGGCGAAAAAATCCTTTTGGAGTGCTCCCTGTCTTAAAATCTGCCAAAGGAGAATTCTGGCCTATAGGGGTGCCAAAATGATATATATTGATTCCGTAGGCTTTCTTATATGTGGGATCTCTTATGGGATGGATTATATGTCAAAACTCCTTCACCTTGATAGTTTGGCAGAAAATGCATCTCGTGAGTCAGAACCCGCCGGTAGGAGCAGAGGAGAACCCACTTTCTGCTTTTTCGCCTATGTTGAATTCCATGAAATCTTCTTCGTTTGATCATTTCTTTTGTTTCCCATAGGTTTGATACGACTTCTCGAAGCTTTCTTGTTCCTGACTTCCTCATTTTCCATCTTTATTTACCTCTGATGTTCTTAAGTCTATCAATTGCGAAAAGCGCACCCCATATGTGATTTTCTGCCATGGAGAAGCCAAAACTTGATTTCCCGCCAATGCTGCAACTTGAAGATATGAGGCAAAGTATTTCATCTGTATATGATTTTGAAGTTAGAATCTTTTTAAAACACAGCCTTTACTGGATTAGGGACTTAACCTACCCGATAAAATATGATTTTCAGACCCAGAATCCCCCCGGCTTAGGAATGAGGAGTCAAGTTAGGGAAATCCGATAAAGGCTTTCTATCCTAAGGGGATTTCTAGACTTAGACTCCGGACTTGCATGAAACTTCCATGACTACTACTACACATAAAACATCCATTTTTATCTTGAGGTATAAAGACCAAAAGTGGGGCAACATTGTCATAGTTTACATGTGTTGATATTACTGTGTACTGGATGATTAATATATATTGTTCGTGATTGGCATGATTTGTTCCATGTTATATGTGTCTACATCTTTAATTTGTTAACCCAGTTGCATTTAAATGAGATACACCAAGGAGTACCTAGAGATGAAGATCAATTACACTTGATCAGTTATATCGTTGTCACACTCTTCCTCAAATCATGTGTTGTAATGGCAAAGTTTCAGAATTGTCCATTTTTAGTTCTTATAAACTATTGTCATAGTTTACATGTGTTGATATTACTCTATACTAGATGATGAGTGTATATTGTTCATGATTGGCATGATTTGTTCCATGTTATGTCTCTACATCTTTAATTTTTTTAGCCCAGTTGCATTTAAATGAGATACACAAGGAGTACCAAGTGATGAAGATCAATTACATATGATCAATTACACTTGATCAGTTATATTGTTGTCATGCTCTTACTCAAATCATGTGTGGTAATGGAAAATTTTCAGAATTGTCCATTTTTAGTTCTCATAAATTGTTGTCATAGTTTACATGTGCTGATATTACTGTGTACTGGATGATGAGTGTATACTATTCGTGATTGGCATGATTTGTTCCATGTTATATATCTCTACATCTTTAATTTGTTAGCCCAGTTGCATTTAAATGAGATACACCAAGGAGTACCAAGTGATTAAGATAAATTACACATGATCAATTACACTTGATCAGTTATATTGTTGTCATGCTCATACTCAAATCATGTGTTGTAATGGCAAAGTTTTAGAATTGTCCATTTTTAGTTCTTATAAATTGTTTTCATAGTTTACATGTGCTGATATTACTGTGTACTGGATGATGAGTGTATATTGTTCGCGATTGGCATGATTTTTTCCATGTTATGTCTCTACATATTTAATTTGTTAGCCTAGTTGCATTTAAATGAGATACACCAAGGAGTACCAAGTGATAAAGATCAATTACACATGATCAATTACACTTGAACAAGTATATTGTTGTCATGCTCTAACTCAAATCATGTGTTTTAATGGAAAAGTTTCAGAATTTTCCATTTTTAGTTCTTATAAATTGTTGTCATAGTTTACATGTGCTGATATTACTGTTTACTGGATGATGAGTGTATATTGTTCGTGATTGGCATGATTTGTTCCATGTTATATGTCTCTACATCTTTAATTTGTTAGCCCAATTGCATTTAAATGAGATACACCAAGGAGTACCAAGTGATGAAGATCAATTACACACGATCAATTATATTGTTGTAATACTCTTACTCAGATCATGTGGTGTAATGGCAAAGTTTCAGAATGGACAATTTTTAGTTCTTATAAATTTTTGTCATAGTTTACATGTGTTGATATTATTGTGTACTGGATGATGAGTGTATACTATTCATGATTGTCATGATTTGTTCCATGTTATATGTATGTACATCTTCAATTTGTTAGCCCTATTGCATTTAAATGAGATACAAAAAGGACTACCAAGTGATGAAGATCCATTACACATGATCAATTACACTTGATTAGTTACATTGTTATCATGCTCTTACTCAAATCATGTGTTCTAATGACAGTTTCAGAATTGTCCATTTTTTGTTCTTATAAACAGTTGTCATAGTTTACATGTGCTTATATTACTATGTACTGGATGATGAGTGTATATTGTTCATGATTGTCATGATTTGTTCCATGTTATATGTTTGTACGTCTTTAATTTGTTGGCCATGTTGCATTTAAATGAGATACACCAAGGAGTACCAAGTGATGAAGATCAATTACACATGATCATTTATATCGTTGTCATGCTCTTACTCAAATCATGTGTTCTAATGGCAAAGTTTTAGTTGTCCATTTTTAGTTCTTATAAATTGTTGTCATAGTTTACTGTATAGTCAGAAAATGGAAGCACTTCCATTGTAGACTTGTTTAGCCTTCCGAGTAAGTGGTTTGGGGTCATATCAAGCACCTTGAATGGGTTCTTGAGTTAGACCTAGCTTTCCCCCTATTCTGCCCCTCTTTCCACTTCTTTCCAGCCTGACTTCTGCATTCTGGACTACAAACTTGAGATTCTGGACTTCAAGGTCAGGGTCGACCTTTTTGGTCTATGTCGACCTCAACCCTGACCTAGGTCAAGGCCGACCTTGACCTTGACCTAGGGTTCAAAACTTCAGGGTCTTGCAGTTTCTGGATGTCGGTCTTTGCAAAAGTTATTTCCCGCTTCCGGGTCGGCTATTTCGGGTTCCAAAGCATCGATTCCTAAATTATATTTAATATAGGTCCTCTCCTAGGGGTAAAGGCTTTAATGGGACTTTAATTATCCTATGTTGGCCTCCTTAGAAGATTGTGCCCTAGTTTCATATAAAAGGGAGCTTTCTCCTCTCATTTTCTCTAAGTCTTCTAATGGTGATCAAGCATTCTCAAACTATCATCAAGTGCAATTCCAGCAAGCTAAG
>MU223446.1:462605-479594 GCA_018584345.1 Thuja plicata | reverse complement strand
ATACCGAAACCCTAAAAGGGAAACAACTCAGAAAAGGAAACTTTCCTAAGTCTAACTTAAGCTAAGAGTAGATGAACTAATAATTAACTAATTTAATTATTAGCAATACTCGACTACTCTAACAGCACTTATGTTCAAATGATGAAGATCAATTACACTTGATCAATTATATAGTTGTAATGCTCATACTCAAATCATGTGTTGTAATGAGAAAGTTTCAGAAGTTGTCCATTTTTAGTTCTTATAAGTTGTTGTGTTGGAAGTAATGGGAAGTATGTACTAAGAGGGGAGGTGTGAATCAGTACCTCTAAAACTTTTTGTTAATTAACCTTTAACCTTATGTAATCAAATCTTTTCTTTACCAATCATATCTGTTGTTCTTTCTTTATGCATGTGATATCAATTCATAATCTTAATTCTATGTAGACATTCATAGAAACATTCATGAAAGCAATAACACATAACACAAGATATGGTAACGCAGAAAACCTCTGTTAGAAGGTAAAAATTGCGGTGGGGATGGCATCCACAAAAACTTCACTATCTGCAGATTGGAAGGGGTCGGTTAAGGCTTACAATTTTGATCACTTCTGATGATCTACCTTGTTAGGAGTATTATGTGGAGACTAGTTAAGGTCTACTCTGTTAAGAGCTTTAGCAACACTGTTTAGTGTGCACTCGGTTAAGAGATTTACAATAGGATTGTTAAATCCACCTTTCTTGAAAGGATTTCTTCTATTACTTGTTAGAATGTAGACAAAAATACTCATTGACCTAAGTGTATGCAATCTACAATTGCTGATTATAGATCCATTACAAATCATATGTACAAAGTATCACCTAATGTAATTGATTAATACTTTTGGTGCTCAGTAGCCTTGATTCTTGGTTCTTGATAACCAAATTCATCTTTTGTTGTTTTGCTTCTTGAAACTCTCATTCTGATCCATAGATGTGCTCCTTGGCTACATTCATCCTAAATGAATTATTACAACGTCTATTTATACAATAGATTTGATCTTTTTTGTTTCACGTATTACAAACTTAACTCTATGATCAAAGGTTTACAACTTGACCTTGATCTTCTAGTTTGCATGTTTTTAATTAGTTAGACTGATTAAAACAATTACAATTTTCTTTCTTGTCCCTCAAGAAATGGTTTAAAAAAAAATCTAAACTCTAAATATAAAGCATAACAGTTTTATCAGACGTGGAAGTTAGATCCACTTTTCTCGGGATAAAACTGACTTTCGGTGTCTGATGCTCGGGTTTCTCTAAAATTAGTTTGTCTGTCTTTCGGTGTTCCTTTGTTGAACTGTCTGTCGGGTTCCCTTGCTCTGTCGAGTTCCTCTCTTTCTTCTCTTTCGGTTTATAGTGTAACCTGCTTGTTGGGTTCCTTTGTATCATCTTTGGGTTGCACTTTCGGTTTACACTGTAAAACTTGTGTCGACGGGTTTCTCTATACTTAGCACTTTCAGTCTAAACTGAAACCTGTCTTTCGGTGTAGTGTAACCGACGGTTCAAACAACTATTTTCTCTTTGCATACTAATGGAAAAACTTATGTCATCAATCTCCCCCTTTGACATTAGTATCAAAAAATGATATGTGCAAAATACTAAAGTGTTTAGTATGTACACCATGTGTTTACCTTAGTCATTTCATGACTCCCCCTATGCATATGTCAGTAGTATAGTATATGTGTATGTACACTTGTCTTTTTTTTTTCTTTTCCCTTTGTGCTATATGTACTGTACATATCATTTTCCCATATTGTACTTATCATTTTCCTTTTCCCCCTTTTTTGATAGTAAGGGCAAAGGTGTATACCTATAATTGATCAAAAACATGAGAGTGAGAGGTCTTCATTTCTTCCATCATCTTCTCCCATTTCTCTTTAGATGCTCAAGAGACATATGTTCTAGTGTAATCCTAGCATGCATGTCATAGATGTTGTCTGCTACAGACATCTCGGGGGTGGCAATTAGTTGTCTTGCCGAACTTATGTGTTGTTGCAGAAGTGTGAGGTTCGGTAATAGTTGAGCCTATAACTTGGTAACCTCTTCTCTAAACTGTGATTCTGCTTCCCAAAGTTCTTGTCTTAACCTTTTGATTTCAATTATCTTCTCATAATGCAATTTGATTGCATTTCCATCTGTGGTTAGACTTTTAACACTTGCATTTAGATCGGAATCAATCTTTGCAATCTTATCACTATTATCCTTAGTGAACTTCTCCAAAGTGTATAGCTTTTGAATTAAGGAAATAGCTTCAGTAATGACTGGATCTAATTCATTTGTCAGTTCTGAAAGCTTTACCTTATTTTCTGTCACTTCTTGGTTGATCTTTTCTATCAGTTTGTATTGGAACTTTTGTTCTTCTCGTTCCTCAATAGCCTTTTTCTGCATCCACATTTTGAGTTGTGATTACTTCAGTGAGAACGACAAGTTGATCCAGAATGGGGGCATTGTGATCAACATCAATGTCAGGAACTATTTGTTGTAAGATATCTCTTGTATTTTCCAGCTTTAGAGAATCCTTGTTTCTTTTCTAAGCTTTTCCTACATTGCTTTCCTTTGACATATCTCTCCATATTCTATAAGAGATTTATAGTCCAATGTGGTTGGATCACACTTTGGTATCTCAATGATTTCATCAAGTGTGACCTCCAACTTACTCTTCTTGGTTTTCTTCTTCTTTTGTGATGCACCTGTATGCAAAACCATAGCCATCTTCTCTGCTTGGTCCGATGTGCTAGAGGAAGACTTCTATGGTGTTGTACCTTTTTCCTACTGCTCGGGGTTTGTCTTTCAGTTTTCTGAGGACATCTCCTTATCTACCTTCAAGGTATCTGCAACATCACCTTTGGTGTCCTTAGGCGTGGTATCAACTGTCTTATCTTGTTCACCTTTCTCTTTTTGCACTTCATCTGTATCTTTCATTTGTGCATCTTTTTCGATGTGGTCTCCATCTTGTTGCTCTCCATTGATGACAACCTGTTCATCGGTTGTATCTTTCTGCTCATAATTACCCTTATCCTTGGGTATGTTTGTTTCCTTTTCAGGTGATTTCTCCTTCTGCGAGATAATATTGATAGCTTGTATCAATAGTGGTATCTATTTTGGTGTGTCTACATGTGCAAGATCTGTTGTAGTGTCATGTTCGTCGGTTTGGTCTTGGACAATAGTGACATCTTCATCTTTTTGTATCTCCTCTGTAGGATCTTCTCCGGTAATATCAATAATTATATTATCAGGCCATGTCTCATCTGCAACATCCATATCCTTGTTGCCTTTTGTGTTCAATGATTCTTCATTAACATCTTCATTAGTAATAATAATATGTTTGGGGCTTTTTTTAGCCTAATCATCTTTGTTCAGTTGAATTTTGGTAAGAGTTATTTGGGGCTCGGGACTTGTATCCTTTTTAGGTATATCAAGTATCTTTCTCCATTCAGCTTCACTCTTCCTGTCTAGCTCAAGTAGATGTCCTTTAAGTACTTGGTAGGCTCTTAACTTTGGTGAGAACATCTTGGAGTGTTTCTTCATCACTTCTTCAATCTCCTCCATTTTAGATTCGGGAGGCATGACAGAAACTATGGCTCTTTCCCTAATCTGTTTCTCAGAGTGTAGTGCAAATGTCCATCTTGCTGACAATCTATTCTGAAGTTCTTTTGTCATTTTATCTGCTAGTTGTATTGGAACATATTTAAATGCACACATCATTGTGATAATTTCCTCTTATATTTTATTTTGATCCTCAGGATCCAATGTTAACCATTTCTTAATCTTGCAATCATTTGATGTACCTTATTTAATAATAGAGGCACATACCTCATCAATTGTAGAAGGTATTGTGTCTTTGACCGCTTGTATTGATTGTTCATCCTTTTTGGTGTCCTCAATGTCTTCCCTTGTTCTGAGGAACTTTCTTCTTTTTGTTGGGCCTTTCTTCCCTGTTTGTGGCTTTCTTTTGTAGGTCCTCACTTGACCTTTCTTGATCGGTTAAGGACTTGTGTCCTTTGTTGTCTGACTCCTGGTCCTGGATGTAGCAATAGTCCTAGGTTTCTTAGCTGGTGGTGGAGGTGGTGAATCAGACTCTGTGGATTCTTAGTCACTTTCCTTCTTAGCTTCACCAATGGGTGACTGACCCTCGGTTTCTTCTTTCTCTTCAGTTTCCTCTTCATTCACCAGTAGCTTTTTCTTTAAATTCTTAACCATCTTATCTTTCTTCCTGTCTATCTTTTTCACAACTAAGCCATTTTTAATGCTTTCTTTGGCTTCCTCATAAGTTCCAAACTTAGGTTGTGATTTATCCAATGGCTCATTTATCAATGCCTCAATAGCATTTGATGCTTGATCTATGTTCACCTCATAATCAAGTGGTGCTAGCCATGCTGTCCTCGGTACAACTTGCTTTATGTAGGTGCAGTCAGTGTCCACCATAAAACATATTTCAGTCTTGTATTTTCTACTAAGTGCTCTAGAATCCTCATTCTTTTATGCATTCTTTCTTTGAATCCAGTGAAGTATTCATTCATGACTAATTCAAAGTTATCTCCTAGTGATATGATGAACTCACTAATCTGTGCAGTCACTGGTCTTGTAATGCCCCATTTGACATTGCCTATAGATGGGAAGGACTCTTGGAAATATAAGAATATGCACATGATAAGTGAACCAAACTTACATGAGTTAGAATTTGCATTTCTTATTGTCTTCATGTTCTCATCTAATTGTCTTAGCAGAAGTTCTGACAGATCCAACTGTACTCCCTTCTTGACAATTTTGTAGGTTGTATCCACTACTCCGGATGCAATATTGTTCATCCTGCTAGCTTGAAAGAACTTGTATCCTAAGACACATGCTCCAAATTTCATTTCAAAATCATTGATGGTGGATACCTTTAATCCTCTTCCATCCCATGTTGCTCCTGTGTTCTTTTCAATGTCAGCTTTAGGAGGGTGCTTTAATGCCTTTACTTTATCAGTTATGGGATAACCGGTAACAACGTGTATAACATCCTTGGTTATCAGTTTTGGCTCATCCAGCCATATCTTTCGGTCATGTATCCTACTCAGTACTAACCGAATCCATTCGGTCTTGAATTCCTTCGGGAATAGTAGGGCGTGTGTGAGCCCTTTTACCTCAATGTGCTTGTGCTCTTCCTTGATAGTGCCATCATCGTTGCAAAGCTTCTTGAAAGCTTGCTCAACTTCCTGGTCTCCTATTTCTACAATTTTGCAGTGTATATAAGCTCGCACGTCTTCAACGAGCAAAACCCTAGCAGGTATACTAGAGAATGCACCAGCATTGTCTGGTTGTGAAGAAACCTCGGGACATATCTTGTAATGAGGTTCCTCACAGGTGGAATTCTTGATAAGATTGACCTTGTTCTTCTTATCATTCTTGAGCTTGGAGGTTCTTTACATAGTTGCCATCGTTTCTGAAATTAGGGATTTTTCCCATAAATGAAAGTAGAGTTCTCGGTTATCTCTCTTACTTACTTCAACCTCTATAGCTGTTAGGAATATGTTTGGAGTGCAGGGAGTCGAGTTGTAGGTGCTTTGCAATCGGGTCGCTTTGTGCTCAGGTTTTGCTCTGGTCGCTTGGTGAAAAATGAAACCCTTCTGTCGTCTATTTATAGACTTTTCCCTAAGTCGAGTCATTAATGCTCAACCACTTCTCGATGTGTGAAGACGGAGTCGTTAGGTGATACACAAATAACATTCTCGGTGAGAGCGCGATGCTTCGGGGCAGCTGTCAACTTGTTACGTTCACCGACGGATTTCGATGTATGGCGAAGACAACATGTCAACTTTCATAATTACCGATGAATCTCGGTTTGTACTTAGCAACTTAGCTTTATACGTTAACTGAAAATTCTCGGTAAGTGTAGGCAACTTAGCTCTGTATGTACATCGATGCATTTCAGTATGTAATGACCGATGAAATTGAATTCACAGATTTATAACAAGTAATATCATAGTGCATCTTTAATTATGCTAATTTGGCATTTTAACTATGTATAATGGAATTGATGCAAAATATAACTTGGTATAATGCAGTTCCATACTTACTTGTTCTTCTTAGGTGGGGATGGTGATGTCACCAGATCCATTGGATACGGTGTCACCAATTGCATTGCTCGGTCCAACTATATCAGTGTTTTTAGCTTTCCTCCACATTTTGTTTCTCATCTTCCTGATGTCTTCAATGGTGTTTCCATTAACAAAGGTGCTGGTTTCTGTCACTCAGTCTCTGCAGTCTTTTCTCAGATGACCAACTTTATGACAGTGTAGACATGTCATTCCAGGGTTAGTCCAGCTCCTAGATTTTCTTTCCCATTGTCTCATAGAGTTTGCAACTATGTGACCAAATCTTCCACATGTTGTACAGTTTGCCCATGTGTTGTAATCTCAAACATATTGGTTACCGACTCTTTTCATTTGATAGGCAGTTTCTTGATCTTTAGGCTTCCATGCTTGCCTTTTCTTTTTCCAACATTCAAGAGATGTGTGCCCATGCATTTTGCAAGTAGGACAGTATTTGTCCATGTAGGTTGTCTTCTTTGGTTGTTTCACCTCAGATTTACATTCATATGCTTTATGTCCTTTCTTGTTACATTTATAACAAATTCCTATGAATGAAGATGTGTTTTTAGGAATACCTTTCATTTTGCTCCTGCATACATTTGATGTGTGGTCTGGCCTTCCATGGTGATTGCATGTCAACTTTCTTTGTCTTGGATTTGCATAGACATTCTTTGGATCAGCTTGGTTTGGTGATTCTTCATTTTTGGTATACCCTAGTCCAGTTTTATTGTTGACTCTTCTTTGTCCTTCCAAAAAATCATCCATCCTTTTATTGCTTTCTTCAGCTCTCTTGATTATGTCATTATGTTGTTGCTGAATTCTCACTTCATATTTCAACTTTTCATTTTCTTATCTTAGCTCACCAATAGCTTCTATTCTTTCAATGAGTTCTGTATTCATTTTGTTTGCCTCTTGACTCATAAGAATAATCTGATTTGTGATCTCATGATGATGTTCAGCAAGTCTTTGTATTTCTGACTCTTTCTCTTGTAGCTTTTTAATAATCTTCCTTCTATCATCAATAACTAGTGTTCTCTCTTGCTCAACTTGTCTAGCATTGTTCATGACATCAATCATTCATATATACCATCTGTGTCTCTTGACCGATTTGCAGAGATTTCACTTGTCCAGCCAGATGTTGATTGATTGATTTCAGACTTGTGATGCTTTCTTTTGATGTGTCTGATGTTTTACTTGTTGTAGATCCTGAAGACTCAAATAGATCTGGTATCTCTTCCTCATGGTAATCTGTTTCATTACAGCGAGATGCCATAATCTTGCTTTCATCTAGCAGCTATCTCATCTTGATTCTAGCTTCTTTATATTGTTCAAAGAAGATCTGTATCTCTAGCTTCTGATTCTCAATACTCTTGTCAAGCCTGTACTTCTCCATTGTATGATCTTTTCTCTTAAGTCTTTAAACTTTCCAAATAAGAGATCTAGCTCTGATACCAATTGTTGAAAATAATGGGAAGTATGTACTGAGAGGGGAGGGGTGAATCAGTACCTCTAAGACTTTTAGTTAATTAACCTTTAACCTTATGTAATCAAATATTTGCTTTACCGATCATATATGTTGTTCTTTCTTTATGCATGTGATATCAATTCATAATCTTCATTGTATGTAGACATTCATAGAAACATTCATGAAAGCAATAACACATAACACAAGATATGGTAACGCAGAAAACCCTTGTTAGAAGGTAAAAACTGTGGTGGGGATGGCACCCACAAAAACTTCACTATCTGCCGATTGGAAGGGGTCGATTAAGGCTTACAACTTTGATCATTTCTGATGATCTACCCTCTTAGGAGTATTATGTGGAGACTAGTTAAGGTCTACTCTGTTAAGAGCTTTAGCAACACTGTTTAGTGTGCACTTGGTTAAGAGATTTACAATAGGATTGTTAAATCCACCTTTCTTGAAAGGATTTCTTCTATTTGCTAGACTTGTTAGAATGTAGACAAAAATACTCATTGACCTGAGTGTATGCAATCTACAATTGCTGATTACAAATCCATTGCAAATCACATGTACAAAGTATCACCTAATGTGATTGATTAATACCTTTGTTGCTTGGTAGCCTTGATTCTTGGTTCTTGATAACCAAATTCATCTTTTGTTGTTCTGCTTCTTGAAACTCTCACTCTGATCCATATATGTGCTCCTTGGCTACATTCATCCTCTCATCCATCCTAAATGAATGATTACAACATCTATATATACAATAGATTTGACCTTTTTGGTTTCACGTATTACAAACTTAACTCTATGATCAAAGGTTTACAACTTGACCTTGATCTTCTAGTTTGCATGTTTTTAATTAGTTAAATTGATTAAAACAATTACAATTTTCTTTCTTGTCCCTCAAAAAATGGTTTTAAAACAAATCTAAACTCTAAATATAAAAGCATAAGTGTTTTATCTGACGTGGAAGTTAGATCCACTTTTCTCGGGATATATTTGACTTTCGGTGTCTGATGCTCGGGTTGCTCTGAAATCAGTTTGTCTGTCTTTCGGTGTTCCTTTGTTGAACTGTCTGTCGGGTTCCCTTGCTCTGTCGGGTTCCTCTCTTTCTACTCTTTCGGTTTATAGTGTAACCTACTTGTCGGGTTCCTCTGTATCATCTTCGGGTTGTACTTCCGGTTTACACTGTAAAACTTGTGTCATCAGGTTTCTCTATACTTAGCACTTTCGATTTATAGTGTAACCTGCTTGTCGGGTTCCTTTGTATCATCTTCGGGTTGCACTTTCGGTTTACACTGTAAAACTTGTGTCATCGGGTTTCTCTATACTTAGCACTTTCGGTCTGAACTGAAACCTATCTTTCAGTGTAGTGTAACTAACAGTTCAAACAACTATTTTCTCTTTGCATACTAATGGCAAAACTTATGTCATCAGTTGTCATTGTTTACATATACTGATATTACATTGGCTTATAGTAGGAATTGCACTTATATTCAAATCATGAAGATCAATTACACATGATCAATTTTACACTTGATTAGTTATACTGTTGTCGTGCTCTTACTCACATCATGTGTTGTAATGACAAAGTTTCAGAATTGTCCATTTTTAGTTCTTATAAACTGTTATCATAGTTTACATGTACTGATATTACTGTGTACTAGATGATGAGTGTATATTGTTCGTGATTGGCAAGATTTGTTCCATGGTATATGTCTATACATCTTTAAATTATTAGCCATGTTGTGATTAAATGAGATACACCAAGGAGTACCAAGTGATGAAAATCAATTACACATGATCAATTACACTTTATCATAATATTTTTGTTGTGGGGGTGGAGCGAGCGTGGATCAAAAACCACTATCCTTCCTAGCTCGAAAAGGGTATAGTAGAGTAGACTCGTCTTTCCTGGGCACTCCCAATTTTTTGAAGCGGAGAAGAAGTAATGAGAGGAATTGTAATGACGATGGAGAAAAGTAATGCTCGCTCCACCCCCACAACAAAAATATTAAATAATAAATTATACATTGATAATAAAAATGAAAATAAAAGTAGCATGCTTGTTGAACCTTGTCTCGCCTACATTCTTGCGAGTAACAACTTCCAAGTCATTGTCGACACATCAACGATTTTCGTGACATTAGTTTGTTAAGTGCAACTGACACGAGGCAATTTGTGCATGTCAAACTCATGGATGGAATACTACTCATGAAACATGGGTCAATGAGTTTGTCTCAAAAAACTATACACTTGAATCCTGATAGCAATATCACAATTTGACATGCCCCCAACTGTAGATGCCTTTACATGCATTTCAACGTGTGGTCGGGACTAAAAGTTCCAATCACAACTATACATATGGTTTCCATAATGTGCGGTTAGGACTTTGCATTTACATTTTGTTTAGATTCATTATATCATCAAATACGAAGCATTTTTGTTTTGTACTGTGATTGACAATAGTCATGTTGCAATTTGATTTGATATGTTGTCTACATTAGTATGTTGCTTTTTATTGCAATTATAATTAGTATGAATGAACAAAATAATCAACTAAACAAAATGATATGTTGGAATGATAGTGCAATATTTGTTGATATAGCACCGATGACTTAAGTCAATGTGCTTGTGTCAATGTGGTGTTAGCCCCTACGTGTTGAAGACCTCACATACAAGTAATCCTGAGCATCAATTTTGGGTTTCCCGAATAGAAAAAAAGGTTGTTAAAGGAAATATATTTTATGTTTAAAAATAATGTAACAACTAATCATTTTAGGAAGAACTAATGTAGATTTGGTATTGTAGGGAAATAGTGGATGTCAATACTTTCAGTGGGTCGATGAAACACCATCTACATCTATACCTAATGTAGGAAATGAGTGCAACTTGTGCAAGGCTCGAGAAGCAGCTAGTGTTGTCGAGATTGCTTCAATGGCGAAAGCAGAAATCATATTTCTGTGATGCCTTCTTTCTGTTGTAATCACACTACTTTGTTGGGACCATATGCGTAAATGTGGTTAACAGAGGGCTATTCTGGATACTGAAACTTTTTTAGAATTTCATGTAGATACGTTGGACATATTTTGGTAAACTCGTAATTTTTTTATTGTTTATGACTTGGTTACGATTTTCTATATAAAATCAAACAAAATTAAAAATTAACCTTATTCAAAAAAAATTGAAAAGATTGAAAAAATAAATACATTTTTTAAAAAATAAACTTCTTTATGATTTTCTATATATAATTACATAAAATAAAAAATTAATTAATTAATAAAAATGAATTATTAAATTCAAAATATTAAAACAATTTTTTTTAAAAAAAATCATAATCAAATTCCAATTCCAGTTCCAAAATGTGGAACCAAACAGAGGAAATGTATCTTCTCGCTCATATTCCGGGTCAACAAAACAGTCCAAACTATATTCCGAAAATGGAAAACCGAAATATCAAATCCATGATTTGACCATTGCCAGCATTTGATCAAATTCGACATTTCCTAATTCCCGCACCCAAACTGGGCCTTAAGAAATTTAATTTAAAAATGCAAACCTTCATATAATCAAGGTTTAAATGCTCACTTTATTTTATCAGCATTTTACATAGTGTTTTGGGCATAAACACAAGATTTATGACTTCATTTGCCTTGTCCCTGATTCTGATATGTTATATTCATTCAAATTTCAAAAGCATCAAGGAGATCGATCATCAAAGGCTTATAAACATTAGGTTGTTAAGGCTTTTGCGGTATTGGTTTATTTTTCTATAGGTTTCCAGGATTTACAATGTAATGATGTTTAGGTCACTTTCTACTTGATGTATTTCACAAATTCTAACAGATTTATCAATGCTTTCATGGTTGACATGTTTGACAATTTATTTGACCAGGAAAGACAGAGTCGAGTTAGAAAACTGAAGAAGCAACATCTCTGACTAATAGTCTACAAGCAAAAATATATAAGGCTATTCCTACATATTAAAATCAGAGTAAATATCATGGATATCAAATCATGATTGAAGAGAAACATTTCATCCAATTGTCTCACGAGAAGATACTGTAACTTGAAATGATTATAGCGATAGAGAGCAGTATCCAACTTTTTGGGATTCTCAGACATAATTTGGGTGTAGTACCTGAGACAAATGTTCATGCTGTAATGTTGTAAACAAGCTTGAGAATACTTCAAAACATTTTGGGATTCTCGGACATAATTTAGAAATCAAAGGGCCTCTATTTAAGTGGATTTCAAAGACATTAAATAGCAAAAGAAAGAACAAAGCAAAAGCGTGACTAATGCATTTCCAAGAGAGCAACTTGTACAGACCAAGCTCTGTCTTCCGGGAGCTCTAATTTGGAAAAACTGATGGCAGGTAGGTCTTCATTGAAAAAGTTGTTCCTTTACAATTTTCCAGCACTATGGATGATTTGTTAATCAAGATTCTATATTCTGTATGTCTTTTCTTTCACACCTTATCAAATAAAACAATAGTAATACTGCATATTGACATTTCTTGAGGAGGTGCACCATCCTCCTTTGTATTTCAAAGCCTGAAATTGTTTCCCACTTCATGGTGACCATTTACAAATTTCTGCACTAAATCTTTCTGATAGAACTGAGCGAAAAATATGACTTTTGAGCACACTTTTTGTCCTAGACATTCAATAACTTTGAATTTTGAAATTACTCCATGCTCAAGACTGCAGGAACTCTGGGGATGAATCTAGAAATTTGAGCAGATTGCATTCAGAACTGTAAAGAATATCCACTTTACTTTGAATGGAATGCGGGCTTTAATTTGATCTTACAAAAAGAGAGAGCAATCCAAGTCCCACAACATGGTCAAACCACTTACCCGACTCAATGCCTGTACAGGAAATCTCAACAGCTACCTTAATCATCAGCTCAGGGTTTTCTGCTCATGTACTGAAATCAACCCTTCATAGATTTTAGACCTTCATGTTTCTTGAGCAAATGAAGCTTGCATTGCCTGAAATAATTACTCCCTTTAGGGTGAAGCTTTACATATTTTTTCTCAAAGCTTTTCTCTGACAGCCTAATGATGGACATGATAACAACCTCCGACTTAAGAACATTATTTGTCCTCAGCCATTTATAAAATTTGTATCTGGGCATGATTCTACGCTCAAGACTGTAAGTCCAGTATGTTGGATATGATTCAAGAGCTTGGAGTGGGTTGCTTACAGACCTGAAAAGAAAATCAGTTTTCTTTTGAAGTGAATTCAAACTTTGGCTAAATGCAGTTGGATACGACCAGAGTATCTTACAAACAGCACAAAATGGCAATCCAAGTCCAATCAAATAATTGAATCGCTCCTGCAGCTTATCTGATGTACAGTGAATCCTGCTGGCAGCTTCATTCATCTTTTTAGAGCTTTTGGCTAAGCCTACTTTCAAGAAAACGGTCAGGGTGTGTCTTGGAATCTGCCTATGTAAATGTTCACATATTTGTATTTCTTGAATAGTTGCAGAATGCTTTTGTGGAAAGCTGTCAACAACTAGGTCTTTCTTTCTATTAGCTAAATCTCTTCCTTCCATCATTAAGCTTTGTAAATTTTCTGAACTGGCTTTCTCAACTACATCTACGCCATCCAATAAACTAAACTGATTTTCTTGAGTAGATGAAGCATGTTCATATGCAAGCAGGCATTGTCTGAAATAGTTCCTCCCTTTAGGGTGAAGCATTACATATTTTTTATCAAAGATTTTCTCCGAGGGGAAAAAGATGGAAGAGACACTTAACTCCGACTTCAGAACATTATTTTCCCTCAGCCATTGATAAAGTTTGTATCTGGGTATGATTCTACGCTCAAGACTGAGAGTCAAGTACAATGGGAATGATTCAAGGAACTGGAGCGGGTTGCTTACAGACCTGCGAAGAAAATCAGCTTTCTTTCGAAGTGAATTCAAACTTTGGCTGAATACAGAAGGAGACAACCAGAGTATCTTACAAACAGCACAAAATGGCAATCCAAGTCCAAGCAAATAATTGAATCGCTCCTGCAACTTATCTGATGTACATTCAATCCTGCTGGCAGCTTCATTCATCTTTTTGAAGCTTTTGGCTAAGCCTACTTTCAAGAAAATGTTTAGGGTGTGCCTTGGAATCCACCTATGTAAATGTTCACACATTTGTATGTCTTGAACAGTTGCAGAATGCTTTTGTGGAAAGCTGTCAAAAACTAGGTCTTTCTTTTTATTAGCTAAATCTCCTCCTTCCATTATTGAGCTTTGTAAATTTTCTGGACTTGTTTTCTCAACTACATCTACTCCATCCAATAAACTAAACTGATTTTGTTGAGCAGATGAAGCACGTTCATATGTGAGCAGGCATTTTCTGAAATAGTTCCTCCCTTCAGGGTGAAGCATTACATATTTTTTATCAAAGATTTTTGCTGATGGTGAAATGATGGAAGAGATACTTATCTCCGACTTCAGAACATTATTTTCCCTCAGCCATTGATAAAGTTTGTATCTGGGTATGATTCTATGCTCAAGACTGAGAGTCAAGTAGAATGGAAATGATTCAAGGACCTGGAGTGGGTTGCTTACAGAACTGAGAAGATAATCAACTTTCTTTTGAAGTGAATACAAACTATGGCTGAATATATTAGGCATTGCCCAGAATATCTTACAAAGAGCACAAAAGGGCAATCCGAGTCCCAGCAAATAATTGAATCGCTCCTGCAGCTTATTGGATGTACATTGAATAGTTCTGGCAACTTTAGTAACCTTTTTAAAGTTTTTGGCTAAACCCACTTTCAAGAAAATGTTCAGCTTATGCACTGAAATAAGGCTCTTCAAATTTTCACAAATTTGCAGTTCTTGAACAGATGACGAATGCTCCTGTTGAAAGTTGTCAACAACTAGATCTTTCTTTCTATTAGCTGAATCTCCTCCATCCATCATCGTGCTTTGAAATTTTTCTGGACTGGCTTTATTACCAACATCTACTCCATTTTCTGAACTGGCTTTATAATGTACATCTACTCCATCCGAAAACATAATATGAATATTTTCTGGATCGTCTTTGCAAAGTAGAGTAAGTGGCTTCATGTTCTTGAGATGTTTTTTAACGAATGCAGAAAATTTCTGCTTTTCAAAAACCATTCCAACTGTGCATTCAAGAAGCTTAATCAATTTACCCCTATAAAAGTCAATTTTCTCTCTTGCCTCCTGGTATACTCCAACACTTGCAGCACCTATCTCCATAGATTTGACTAGTTCAGGATTCAGAATTTCGGGACAAGTAATGACAAAGCTGCAAATATTTTCCTTCTGTATTCCTAAGCTTGACAAAAATTCGATTATAGAGCATAGAGATTCTTCTGAACCATTGTTAAGGAGGTCACTCTTGGTATGAAATATCTTTCTTATCTCATCCCAAGAGCAACCAACACCCACTAAAAGCATCAAGTTTTCTAAAATAATACCCCTGTTGTGCAGATTTCTTTCCAGCAAACAAGAATTTCTGCTTTTCTCCAGTTGGAAACCATTCAAAACAATAATAACTACCATAAAGTTTCTATACAGATCATCATTAAGAACTGATGGGCAAGTGCTTATGATTCTCACAAGAGAAGCTTTACTGACTCCAAGATTCTCATAGAATTGCAGTTTATTTTGCAATTCTTTAGAAGTACAATTGAATATATTTGGATGATCTTTGTAAAGCTTCCCAAGCTCCTGCCTTGGAAATCCAATGTTTCTCAAAATTGACACTACTGCAAGCAAAACTTCGTTTTCCTTCATAAACAGTTGAAATCGTGGCAACAAGCTATGGATATCACATGGCTTTATACCAATGCTTTCAAAGAAGGGTTCAAACTCATTAATTGGATTATAGAGTAAATGTTTCGTAAGGGATCGGGTTAAGTTCTTCTGTCGACGCACACTGGATACCAACTTGTGTATAAAACATGGCGCATTGAGGCTAATATCTCTGGCATCACAAATGTTAAATTCCCTTGTCTGGTAGAGATAATCTTGAAGCACTTGCTGAGCTTGGTGCTTCACATCTTCTGGGACTTCAGCCTGGGGTTTTACCCTTGCTTTCCCAGAGAAATTAGCACACTGAACAAAAATTGAAGGCACCACTTTTAGGTTTAAAGAAAGAGAACCCCAGGTAACCAATTTCCGTCTAGAAAATGAAAATTTAGGATGAAGCAATGCCCTCCGAAACATGGATAAGTCATACATTACGGCTAGTTGCTGAAACAGACAATGGAGAGTATATCACAATGATCAGAATCGAAATTATAGGTATTGAAAGACTACTTTAAATGGAACCCATTTGTGGGCAAGGAAAAAATTTCAACACGAGTAGTGAATATAGGTTTTATATTCCGTGGAATTACAAAAAATATCGATTACCCAAAATGAGCAGTAAGTGGAACAGTCATGAGATTAATCCATGAAAATTGAACTTACTTGAAGCATTGTGGTGCGAAATAGAGGGCAGAGCTCTGTGATTGTCTTACTGCACCGTCTCTTCACATTACATGCATGCTCAGGAAGCTTGGTGTCTGGAATTCATAAGGGTTTTATCGGGGTTTGATGTTGGGAGTCCCTAGCTGAGCATTCGTACGAAGTCCTCTTCAATTCTAATGAATGAAGAACGAAATTAGAATAAGCTTGCTGAAGCCTGAATCCATCGTACGAAGTTTTATGCTCATTATTACTCTTCGGTATGACTGAGATTGTAGTAATCAATATAAAACCAGTATATAGGGGAAAAGACCCAATAATGGATATACCTTCTAATAGTCATGATAGCGACCCAATAATCATGATAGGGTTTTGTCATAAAGACTTCCAATAACCAATTTCAAAATGGTCATTTCCTACACACACAAAAACTCACTAAGTGTTTGTAACACGCCAATAGTCGTGCACCACAACACTATTAACTAAACACTACAAGTTCACAGTTATTGGAGGTATGACATTTTCAGGCAATTAATTGAGCAGCAATATGTACTTGCGTGGACAACAAATGGTGTAAGGCTCACCAATAGAGCACAAATAAAGAATGAAAACCAATTTAAAAAATGAAAATTCTAATTCTAATTTCTACGTAAATTATTATTCAAATTTGTACTTCTCAATCCACCAAATGAAATATTAAATTAAAAAATTAAAATTAAAATCCCAAATTTATGCAAGAGTAAAAAAAAACATATTATTATTCAAATTATGCACTTATTCAATCCGCCAAATGAAATACCAATTTTATAAACGCAAATAATAATTTAAAATTGTACAAGATTATAATACTGAAAATTATTATTCAAATTATGCAATTCTTCAATCCACCCAATGAAAGACCAAATTATAAATGCAACTTATCATTTAAATTTCTACTTGAATTAAAAAAATGCAGTGAATGACAAATACAAAAATGCA
>MU223446.1:418501-430779 GCA_018584345.1 Thuja plicata | reverse complement strand
ATAGACAAAAAAATAAGTATAAAGAGTTCAAGCAAATTTGCACTGAGAATTACGGACACTTCCTCACAATTATAGGAAATTGGTCATTTAATTTGTGGTTGTTGTATTTGAAATTCAAATAGTGGTGGGAATGCATCGGTCATTTTATGTATAAAAGCACAAGCATCCTGGGTTATTTCATAAGCATATAAGGAACATTCATAAAACAGTTAAAAGAAGAGAGCAGATAATACTGTAACATGTTTTGTTTAAAACGGGAGATGGATATAATAGAAATGCATACTATGGTGTTTTTAAAAAGACTTGAAATCATTATCCATTGAATGGGTAACCTCAATGTCAGTTATGTGACACTGCTTGGATAACAGTTTTTTCAATGTGATTTGTTGTGGATCATCGACAGGTTATAATAACATGTCGACACAAATAATTCAAGTGTTAGAGTGATTAAATGGGGTCATCGGCATGTTATATTAACATGTTGACACAAACAATTAAAGTGTTAGAGTGATTATTTTATAATCATCTCTAAACAGACCAATGTGATATATATATATATATATATATATATATATATATATACACACACACACACAGTCACACACACACACACACACACACGCATGTGTGTGTGTGTGTCTGTGTGTACATTAGAAGAGAACAACCATAAACCCTCTGACACCCAGAAATGATTATCCTCAAAATATTTAACAGAGAAATGATTAAGCCCTAGAAATAAGTCAGCCAAATGATTCAAACTACAAATACGCAGTATTAAATAGAAATACAACATCTTTTCATGATTAAATTGACAATATTCAACATATTTCATTACATGGTTATGAATGTTAATTCATAAGCTTATAAGGAACATTCATAAAATAGTTAAAAGAAGAGAGCAGAGAATAATGCAAATCTCAGTAACACAACAACAACTCATGATTAAAACGACAAGGTTCCCTATTTCTGTCACACACACACACACACACACACACACACACACACACACATGCGTATGTATATATATAGATATCTAGATATGATTAAAATGAAAATGTTCCATATTTCTGTCACATATATTGCAATAATTATAGTGGATAATGTAGCTTTCATAAGCCTCTAATGAACTATGGAAATTACCACAAGGAAATTATTAAAACCATTACAAGATAACAGACATAAACCCTCGACACTAGAAATGATTATACTCGAAATATTCAATAGAGAAATGACTAAGCCCTATAAATAAGTTAGCCAAATGATTCAAACTTCAAATACAATGTTATAAAGAAATACAACATCTTCTCATGATTAAAATGACAATGTTCCCTGTCACATATATTGCAATAATTATAGTGGATAATGTAGCTTTCATAAGGCTCTAATGAATAACGGAAATCACCGTAAGGAAATTATGAAAACCATTACAAGATAACAGACAGAAACCCTCGACACCCAGAAACGATTATACTCAAAATATTCAACAGAGAAATGACTAAGCCCTATAAATAAGTCACCCAAATGATTCAAACTTCAAATACAATGTTATAAAGAAATACAACATCTTCTCATGATTAAAACGACAATGTTCCCTACTTGTGTCACATATATTGCAATAATTAACATAAACCCTCGACACCCAGAAATGATTATACTCAAAATATTTAACAGATAAATTATTAAATCCTAGAAATAAGTCAGCGAAATGATTCAAACTACAAATACACTGTATTAAACATAAATACAACATATTGTCATAATTAAAATGACACTGTTCCTTATTTTTTTGACATATATTGCAATTATACAACATATTCTCATAACCCTAAAATGATAATGTTCCCTATTTTTGTCACATATATTGCAATAATTGCAGTGGATAATGTAGCATTCATAAGCCTCTAAGGAACTACATAAATCATTATAAGAGAACAGATAGAAACCCTCGACACCCAAAAATGATTAAACTTGAAATATTTGATAGATAAATGATTAAGCCCTAGTAATAACTCAGCCAAATGATTCAAACTACAAATATAACATCTTTTCATCATTAAATTAACAATGTTCCCTAATTTTGTCACATATTTTATAATAATTACATGAAAACCAGTTATGCACACGCATTGAACAATAAACAACTAGTGAAATCATTGTTACTTGAGATAGGAGCATCACCTGAAGCAGCAAAGATGCGCAGCGATGACCGCCGTGAGCTGAGAGGAGGTGTGGAGAGAATAGAAGGCAGCAAATGGAGGAAAAAAATTATACTCCGCACAGTTTTAGGGTATTCGATGCGCGGTTAATGGGTAACCCAATACCGGTTGCGTGGCATCGCTTGGATAGCAGTGGGGTCAATGTGATTTGTTATGGGTTATCGGCAGGTTATAATAACATGTTCACACAAATAATTCAAGTGTTAGGGTGATTAAAAGAGGTTATGGACAGGTTATAATAACATGTTCACACAAACAATTCAAGTGTTAGGGTGATTGAATGGGGTCATCGGTAGGTTAGAATAACATGTTGACATAAACAATATAAGTGTTAGAGTGATTATTTTATAATCATTTCTAAACGAATCAATGTCAAAAAGATATTGGTCATGGGTGCAATAGCGATCGATTATTGGGTCAAAACCGATTATGTTTTCAACATTTTATTGTCGCATATTGGGGGCGGGTACTAGGCGCCACTTTCGAAATGGCACTTTTTGACCACTTTGCGCTAGGCGATCTCTACAGAGAGATCGATGAATACCCAAAAGCCCAAACCTTAGCTTTAAGCTCTCGACTCACCTACGGAGACACACAAAAAAAAATTGAGGAAATCTGCTTTACGGTTTAGGAGTTCTAGGTGCACGAAGTTAGCTTGGGCGGCTATTGGGTATTTTCCCCTATATCTATTTAAGAAATATCTAAACAATTAGAATTATTAATTTTAAACATATTTCAATTTTAAGCTATTATTTTATCAATTTTATTTATTTTGTTTGAAAAATAATTTTTTAAATTTTAATGTTTTAGTTTTTGAAATATTTATTTGATTTATTATTATTTAATTTTATATTTTAATATAATTTTTTAATGTTCATAATATATTTTATCATTTTTTATTATATTATAAAAATATCAATTTATGTTATTTTTAATAAATTTTCTAATTAATAATATTTTGATGGTGAAAGAGTGGTGAATTTATTAATTAAATAATGGAGCAAGCTCACGGGGCACAATTTCACGAGGAGCAGACTTGCAAGGAGGAGCATGAATGGAGTGATAAGTATATTTTCAAGAGGGAGAAAAGTCAAAATGGAGATCAGGGTTATAAAGATCGGCACGGGAGGTATCACATTTCAGCAAATGGGAGAATGAGGCAATGTTGAAATTCAAATGGACTAAATTAGGGCTAGAGAAAACAAGGAGATTGAGTGATTCATGCAAGCAAGGACAAGATTGGGATTCTTGATGGAACCAAACAAGATACCACTAGAGAAAAGATGAACAAACATGGAACTAGGTGGAAGAAGGAGATGGTGGTTGAAACAACCCTCTACTACCTCGAATTTCCTTAAACATGGGAAATACCAAATGTGGAGATCAAAGAAAAAGAGTAATGGTGGGGATTGATTTGGAAATTTTCACCATAAACCCACTTGGGCATAGAGACAAAAGACGAAACCCTACCCCCCCCCCCCCCCCCCCNAGAGTAATGGTGGGGATTGATTTGGAAATTTTCACCATAAACCCACTTGGGCATAGAGACAAAAGACGAAACCCTACCCCCCCTCCCCCCCCTAAATCAAATAAAGAGTTACACTAGCAAAAGACAACCAACACCAATTAGGAGGGATCTTTTAAATAGGGGTATGGATGGTTTCAACAAGAACATAAAAGTGGGGTAGACATTTCTAGCAATCCATAGAACAACCAAACTAGAGGCAAATGGAGGGGAATCGATCAAGCACACAATGGAAGGGCAAGGGTGAACTCTATCCTAAAGGAGACAGACAAAGAACACTTCACAAGGTATGTTTCAGGGTCCTACTAAATCCCCTCATATGTCTTTCTTGATAAAAACAAAAATGGAATGTTCAAAAGTTGTAAGGAAGTTAAGTAGCAAAACAACTTCCTACACTAATTATATAAATAACATGCATAACACAACATGGTGATTTATGTGAGGCAAACCCTTTAAGGAGAAAAACCCCACACTGCAAAAGCCACCCAATATATTATTCAGAAATCAATAACAAATTACAATATACTTTTAGAGCAAGTGTCTCAAAGCAGTATCACCAATGGAGATCCATAGGTCGCTCAACAGTTATAAAACTCTTACGATATATCGCAATGACTCTCATGCACCTATTATATAGGAGATACAAAATAAGAAATCATCAAACATTATTACAAAACCATGGGCTAAAACCACCCATAAAAGGTGCACAAAATATGCACTATTGGACCTCTGACCTAATGATAAACGGTTAAAATTCAAAATTCAAAATTATATATAAAATTTTATTTCAAGGGAACTACCCTCAAAAACCCCCACCAAGATCTACCCCTTAGAGACCGAGGTCAGCAAAGGGGGAATTCCTTACCACCCCAAAGTCGAGGATAAAAACCCTCAACCCTGACTGCTCATGTATCAATAATAACCTATTATTATTGCAAGGTTGAGACACCATTTTCTAACATTAGCAAGAATAAAAGTAGGGATGTTTATCAAATGGGGGGAAGTTGGTCAACTTTCAACAAATTAAGGAACTAGTGTGATCAAATCTAGGGAAAGAATGACATTCTCTGATCTCTCCCTAATGTATACTTCATAGTGGAATTCTCATCTAATTTGGAATCATGGTCCCTATCTCATGGATGGTATCAGGATCTTTATGAAGAAATGAAGTCCAAACTTCAACTAATGGAAGTAAGAGATTAAAGTTGGGCCAGTATGGCTACACTTATATAACCTACCCTCATAGTACTAGGATGAGGGAATCCTAGTAAAGATAGGGGAAAAAACTAGGTCCCTTCATTTAGGTGACAAAAAATTGGAAGACAGAAGATTCTAGACTTACACCAGGATATGTATAAATCTAACGCCCAACTCACCCATGCCACAAGAAATTAAAATTCACATACAACAGGGCAATGGAGATAGAAGACAAAGAGGGAAGATTAAATGACCTAATGCCCTAAGTACAAATCAAAAGGCCATGGAAAACTAGAGTGTTGGTCAACAATGGAGTTGAACAATCCAATTCCTGATAACTCATAGCTAGATCTGAATGTAGAAAGGAAAAGAATGAAACTTTCTATTGGGGATCCCAACAAACAAAATGAGAAACTTCCATAATTAATGAGAAAGGATAATATTCTCATAGAATAAGCAAAAAACCCAATGGAAAACCAAGTGGGGTTGACTGCTGACACATCAAAAGTAATTTTGGACCCTCTCGGTGCATAACTTTAAATAAAACCTCTTGTTGGGACAAGACCAAATACCCCCCCATCAAGTTGAGGAAGTAGAGGTATGTAAGCCACCAATCCTATAGAGGAAAATAATATGGAAGGTGGAGAAATCATAGGGGTTAATGGGTAAATGGTTAAATCCATTATGGACCCTTTGGTGGAGAACTATGAATATAACTTCTTATTGGGGCAAGACCAAATAACACCCTAGCAGGCGAAGGAAAGAAAAGGTATCCAAGTGATGCAGAGTGGCTTAGTTTCTAGGTATTCCCCACTTCCTAGTAGGTATTAACCCTTTGAACCATCCAATGGCTTCAATATTTAGTGTCTTTCCACCTTATTGAGCCTCCAAGACTCCTGATTCAACTTGCCTCCTAGGTATAATTGAATTGATGGAAGACAAGTGCCAATTTATACTTAACTAGTCCTTTGCTTTACTAGTTTCCTACTTATCCCTCCTAGAACTTCAGGTCACCCCTGCTTAGGATCTTCTTCTAGGCATGCTTCTGGTCCTCTCCTATATTCATAAGAATCCTATGAATTCAATGGATGGGTTTCATGCACTTTTAGCCACCCTAGAAAGCTTTACCTATCGTTGTTATGATAAACCTTAATTAGGCCTATTTGCATTAGGTATATTTTCACTATTTTTAGTCATTTACTATAAATTCTTCCACACAACCCCATGGAAGTTTATATTATTCTTTTTCCTATCACCAAGAACTACAAGAATCCAACGCTTCAAATTCTCATGACACCCACAACCCTAGTGTGTGTAAGAAAATACACCTTCATGAAATTAAGATGAAAGACAACAATTCTATGGAAAGATAAAACAAGTTAATCTAGGAATTGAAGCTACAATCTATATCATCTCATGGTTCTCTAGCCAAGCTTTGTTAAGAGAGCTCTCAGGCTTAATCTCTCTCAAGGACAATCCTAGAATGAGATATGTATGAAAAATGAATGCTCAAATCTAGCTAGAATGCTCAAAATGCTCAAAAATGCTCTAAGATTATGTTAGAAAACAACAAATGCTCCTAAACATGATATGTTAAAATGCTATGCAAATGCTGAAATATCTCAAATGCTCCTCAAATGCTCTTCATATGCCTATAATAAGGATGCTTTTGCTCTTGAATTCTTGGATCCCAAACACAAAGGAAATTGCTTGTATTTATAGCATTTCTCAAGGGTAGGGGGTAGAGTGAGTTGATCATGATCAAAGCTTGGTTAGGTCAAAAGCTTTGAGGTACTCTCAAATGGAGGGAAAGTTGGTTGGTTGTCTCAAAGAATTTAGTAATTAAATAACTCCATCATTTAATTAAATTATCCTTGGAAGGGTGATTGGGTTGGATTTGATCCTTTTTGATTTGAACTATACAAGTGAAAAATCAATTGCATAATTTGATTAATCCCTTTAGGCTTGAATTTAATTATTTGATCTTTTAATTTGATTTGTATTTTGTTCCTTTGATTTGATAAATGTCCATTTTATTTGCATTGAGATGATATTTTGAAGCATTTGGCTGAGATTTACAATTTGGAGTGCTTGAGATACACCTGGTAAATTTTAGGTGTCTACAAATGCCCCTCTTTGAATTGATGTGCGAAGCACATTGATTCAAAGAAAGCTTGATTGTCCTAATACTAATGAGCTGATATGAAAATCCTGATATGAAACCCTGATATGAAAATATGATATGATGCTCTGATATGAAAATCTGATATGGAACCCTGATATGATGCTCTAATATAAAACTCTGATATGAAACCCTGATATGATGCTCTGATATGAAACTCTGATATGAAACCCTGATATGAAAATCCTCATATGAAACTCCGATATGAAACTCCGATATGAAACTGTGATTGATAAATTTTGAAATTTTAATGCCCCAAATTTGATACAAGATATGCTCCAGAATCCCAGTTTGATGATATGATGATGCCCCCTCAGAAATGGAATCATCTTGATCGTAGGTAAAAGTTTTTGATGAAAAAAGTGAATAGGATAGATCAAAGATGATTTCATTTATGATAAATGATGATGTGAACAGATGGCGAACAAATGCCCCAGTGAGTAGAATATACAGATTAGGTTTGACGGGGTCAAAAATCTCATAAAATAGGTTAAAATAGCTTAAATAGGTTAAAAAACCTAAATTACTATTCATTTTCACTTTTTACTATTGAGATTTTGCTCCTATCCTCTGATGACTGATAGCGATGGTGGTCCCCATACGAGAGCATAGGTTTGAGCGAGCACGCCGATATCAGAGACCTCTTGACTACGGTCCTCTAGTGTGTGGTTTGAACCTTCTTGGTGCTTTTATGGCTTTGAAAATTTGCATTTATTGCATGTCTTTTGTGCTTTTTAGAAAAGATTTAGCCAAATGCCGCATAGGATAAGTAAAGTGCCACGTAGGCCTGTAAAAATCCATGTCCACACTGTGGAAAGCCATGTATGTGCAATCCTTAGCGGCGTAGGAGCTAGGTCAAAATTGCTATCCAAAATAGACAATGCACCGCCTAAAAACACCATGTTTTAAAAGCCATGTATGATGATTTAAAAGCTGCGTAGGCTTACAAAAGGCCACCTAAATAGTAAAGCACCACCTCTGTGTGGTAAAGTGCCACTTTTAAAGATTAAAAAGCCACATGGCTTAAAAAGATGCGTACACTCTGTTAAGTACCGCCTACCATAAAGTTGAAAGTTGATATAGGAAAATAGATGAACTCAATTTGATTGATCGTCCAGATGACCCAATTAGGTTCCAAGCTAGAAAATGTTCATCCAAAATGTCACGTAGTGTTTAGGATGTTAGAAAATTCATAATGATGAATGTTTGATAGGTCAATTAGATATGATTAAAAATGATTACAAATTGTCCTTGTGTCTCACGATTAGAGGTTAGGAGCAATAAGTTGATATGCTCAAGTTAGAGCAAAGATAGATTTAATGTGTTGTGATTGACTTAGAATGGTTCATTAAGAGAAAAACTAACATGATGCACTTTGTTTCAAAATGTAGGAGCATTACCACAAGTTGCGGGTGTGAGGAGTTGCATTGTGGATTTTTGATCTAGTAGATGAGCTTACGCCACCTGAGTGGCGTATTATTGAGACTTGTGGTCTTAGTTTCCTTTTGGATCTCCCTCAATTTCAGCTGAACCGAGGTTTATTGATAGCTATGGCAGAGTGATGGCACTTTGACCATAATACCTTTCACTTACCTCACAGTGAGATGACGATTATGCCAGAGGATGTATATAGACTATTGAGGATCCTGACTCATGGAGAGTGGGTGTATTATGATGCAGTGTATGATAGTAGTGTTTGCAGATGGGTGTTTGGAGATAACACCATTGCAGATGATTGCATTACTTGGGCGCAGTTTGCCTCATTCCCTACCCTACCAGCGTTATTAGGAGCTATGATAGGAGGATTATTATTGCCAGATAGGCGATGACGTGGTTTTGCGGTTGGATGGGGCCAAATTATAGATGACCTGATAGCTCATCCACAGAGATTGGATTGGGGTTCCTGTGTGTTGGGATATTTATATCATGATTTACATGAGATTGTATATCGGTGCAGTGCAGCTATTTCTAAAGGTGCAGTTTTGTTACAATTGTGGACATGGGAGCATATCCCTATTACTAGGCCAGTGTCAGCATGATTTCATCCTCGTGGTTATCCATATGTATTTCTATATGACGACATGATTGTCCAGCATCGTCTGGGCAAGGTTGATTTTTGGAGACGCATGATTGATGACATTGATCAGGTGGTTTGGAGGCCATACTTACAGTGCGAGAGATGGCACGAGGATGAAAATGAGTTACCCTACATGTTTTCATCTTGATGGATGATAGGTCAGTCATCTTTGGTTATTGAGAGATTTTTATTTGGGAGAGTATTACGCCAGTACGGCCGGATGTAGGATATGCCACAGGGTATGGCATTATATGCTCGAGTACAGGCAGAGAGGTCGATGTGGGGAAAACAGGTTGATTACTAGTTGGCTTGCTTATAGATAGATCAGCTCAGATATGGTGTGTGGGATGTACTACCATAGGTTGCAAACACAGGGATGTCAGCAGAGTATCGAGAGTGGTTCATGCGACATTGTTTCATGAGATTCATAGATCTGACAGAGCCTATCCCAGATGTTGATGAGCTTTCTGAGGATGATGGTGATGGTGGAGATGATGGGGATGATGGCGGTAGACCATGCCAACATAGAGTCCAGAGAGCACCTAGAGTGCCATGGGTATAGAGAGCAGTTGGGCCTCAGATGAGAGGCGGACATGCGAGAGGCCGAGGTGGTGGTTTCAGACAGCCGAGGCGGAGACTAGCAGGGGCACAGGTACCATAGGGTTAGGCTCCTTTGAGAGTGGGTGTGAATTGGGCCAGGCACAGACATAGACAGGTCCAGGTGGCTAGACAGGTTCCTGGGTAGATACCACAGGTTGATCCACAGGTGAGCTCAACACAGGTGATACTGCAGGTACCTTTAGCACCTCAGGCACCATAGGCTCCTCCAGCATCGCAGGCACCTCTAATTTTAGATGATATAGTGCAGGATGTTTGGGGGTTACATGCTGGGATGACCACAGTTACAACAAGATTAGATCAGGTCACTACCATGTTGCAATAGTTTCTGGCCACTTTGGCTCAGTTACCGACCAGTGCGAGCACTAGTCAGGCACCTCCTGGTTTACAGGACAGAGCAGGTGATAGAGATCCTGATGGCGCAGGTGGGTCAGGCATAGGTTTGGCCAAGGATGGATCAGGTTTCCCCTACTAGGTCATGAGACAGATATGGACCCATGATTTGTATCATATGTATTTGTTGATCATGAATTTGATGTACCTTTTATGTACTGATTATGCTATAGACATTGATGCTGGAATTTTATCGTATGATGATCTTTGATTTCTCCATTTTGATGATGTTATGAGATTTCCTTTTATACATGTCTATATGTTTCTATGATGCATTTATTTCTATTGTGCAATGGATGCAAATGTCTTAGAGTAGGACATAGATAAGTGGATGCAAATGATGTGAATGCAATTTATCTCTATATTTTTTTCATTTTAACCATGTATGGATTATGCAATGCAATGAATGCAATACTTAGTGCTTATGGTAAATGAAATGCATCTATCTTTTTGTGTTTTGAATGTATGCAATTTAATTTATGATATGCAGTTCTAAATGATGATATAGAAAATGGTTAATGATTAATGTATCTTTTTCTTGATTTTCTCTTGACATGAATGTATAATGAATAATGACTAATGATGATGAATGCAAAGGAAAATCTCATTTTTGAATGACTTGAAACCAATATGATTTGATGAAACATTATCAACCCTTTGTCCACCCCTTGAACTTGGAAAATTGCTAGAAAGACAAGCCATTTGAAAACTAAGCATTTTGAGAACGCAAGCGAAAGAGAAACATGCAATTAATCTAACATGCAAAATGCAATTAATCTAAAATGCAGTGCAACTATTTTTCCTTGAGGTTTGCGAAAGGAATGCAAACTGAGATATATTTTCATCATAGAGCATTGTGGAACTATGAGTCAATACAATCCTTACTGGTGCCACTGCGACCATAAGAATATGAATATGACTTTCCCGTGTGTGGTAACCCCTTCTATGAAACCAAGTACAACCCTCACTAGTTGGATGAACAAGTATGGGAGTATGAATACCGATTTAATCAGATTCAATGTTGCAAGTGGATGTTGGTATTAAGATATGGAAAATCTAAATAACCAAGGTATCCTTTTGCGTAAACAAGCAAAGATTAACCCTCCATCCTATATGAATTTCCTCTATGGTTCTTTGATGACCATGTCTTTAGACTAATTCACACAAGTTAAAGAATCTCCCTCAAAACAGTCACTCAGAAGCTTAAGAAAAACATCATGTCCCTTATCATGGCTAATCTAGTCAAAACATCATTGATTAGCTAAACGAACATGACTTGAAAAAGGTAATGAAAAACTCATCAAATTTCCAAGTGTTTTTGAAATGTATCAAGATTTTCAAATAAGAATTCCAGACAATCTGATCATTTAAGGTGTGTCAATTTTTAATCCTGATAAAATAAGGCAATGAGATTCTAAGATCATGTTATGAGATCAAACTATTTAGGGTTGAACAATGATAGTCATCAAAGGTTCAAAAATGTCTCTCCTGAATCTAAAAATCTGCTTCTGACATGTGACCAAAATGTTGCACTAGTGAATCTAGTTGGTACCAAAAATCTATGATGTGTGCCCCCAAGTGATAAATGTGACCATTGTGATACTTAGGGCAACTGAACCTAGAATGTGACAACATGCAGCTCTAAGACTTTATTAGGGCAATGCATGAATGATGAATGCAATGAGGATATGGACAAGTGAGATGAAGAAAACCGCAATATGTACAAATGTAACTAGGAAACACCTAAGGGACAAAAGGCACTTGTTTCCAGGTTTTCACCTCTTGGGATTATTGCTCTTTTTCTCTTTTTTCTCTCTTTTTTTTTCTACCAAGGTGCCTATTGCTAGGTTTTCACCAAGGCACTTTTTTCTCTTTTTCAAATGTTTTTGGCTTTTTGAAATTTTTTATTTTTTTGGTATTTTTGATCTTTTCTCCTTTTTTGAGTATTTTTGAATTTTCTCATGTACAAGGGTGATGCTGGACTCATCTGATACTCTTCAACTTATACTCTTTATTCTGATACTCTTTCCTCTGAATCAGGTGTGGAACCTCTTAAGATGAATGCTATTG
>MU223446.1:387905-404277 GCA_018584345.1 Thuja plicata | reverse complement strand
ATTTCATGATTATTTGATCTTTTAATTTGATTTGAATTTTGTTCCTTTGATTTGATAAATGTCCATTTGATTTGCATTGAGATGATATTTTGAAGCATTTGGCTGAGATTTACAATTTGGAATGCTTCAGATACACCTGGTAAATTTTAGGTGTCTACACCTAGTTTCTGATAAGCCCTAGTTTCTAGGCTATCTTTTAGGCCTCTAGGCCAGTCTGGGAAAATTGCTTCAAATTGGCTTCAAACCTTACCAACATTTCTGAAACCAATTTTTCCTTCAAGGGGACATCCTAAGGCTTCCTTCTATGTCACCTAGGTGTTCGTATAGGGATGTGGATACACAGTTTCAAACCAATCTTCTCACTGTCCTGGCTCACCTACTCCTAGCAATCAGCCTAGGGTACTACTCCAACGTTAGGATTCCAGTTGCAAGAACCCAATTTTTTGCAAAATCCCTATTTACATACCCTAACCTAACATTCCACAAGGTTTCAAACATTTTCCACTGTGGATGTTTAGGTTAGAGCCATTTATTGCACAAAACCCCTGAAATGAGCGTCTAAGGAAGCAATTACAGAAAACTATGTATATCTCTGCAACCTCACCACTTCAAGACAAAAAAAAAATGAAATGGAAAGATAAAACAAAATTCTAATCAATCATGCAAACTAGATTGTCAGACCAATCCGTACACAGTGTACCAGTCTATAGAAACACAAAAAATAAGTGAAAACAACAAGGAAACAAAGGTACAGTCTGTACACTCACATGTGTTTGCAACTGAAAAACTTTATTAACCTTAAAAATATTCAATCCACCATAAAATACTCGAGCATGGGTGGTTAAAACCAATTATTTTTCCATTGGCAACATTTTGCAATCAAATTTTGCAAAATTGCAAAAGTTGCAGAAGTTGCTTGAGCAACTGTTGAAAGCTGCTCAACACTTTTGAATTTTCTTGCTCTTTGGCACTTGTAGCCAACTTTTTCCAATCCAACCTACCCTATGGCCCTACGTAGGACACTAGGGAACCTAGGTAAGACTAATTAGCACATGTGATCATCATTAGTATCCTTTTGCAACTTTTTGGCACTTTAACAACTTTCTGAGGTCCTATGAGCAACTTGGGCTCTTACAAACATAGGAGGTGATCTGCACACACTAACAACATATAACCAACTTAACTAACATCAACTTAAACCAAAAATGTGGGAGGTGATCTACACCATACTCCCTTGGGACAGAGAACTTAAGTCCCTTGAGTTAGGAGATCATCAATGGTGACTCCTGTTGAAGACAATTATTCAATTGTGTATTGTAATTGATGTTACATATGTATTTACACTTATGTAATGATTATCACAAATGTCTACATTTAGAATGAGTACAGTTGGTGAATAGAAGAGTTTTTTAGTGTTAACCGTGTCACTCGGGCATTTCAGTCATGGTCGAGCATCAAATAAACTCAGTGTTAACCGAGTTGATTATTCAGTGTCAGCCAACTAACAATGGTTTACATTCTATAATTAATTGGTTATACGAGGTTAACTGAATTGTGATTTATTACTTATTTAGAATTATATTCAAGCTGACTTGACAGGGCTTATCATATATATGAAAGGTCAAGTTTGGATTGAATGTGAGCAAGTGTGTGTGAAAATTGAAGAGAAGCAGAAGTGTGGAATTCTATGATATGAAGAGTGAAGGCAAAATCAGATGGGAATCTGATTGAGTACAAAACACTCGAAGCTGCAATAGAATATATGATTAGCAAGGATCTAGTTATAATCAGAATAGAGAACTGAATCAGAAAAGATAGTTTCTTACTCATACAAATCAATTCATTGTTACTTTCTAACAATTGTAGCAGTGATCTCAAATCTCTTAATAGAGTAGACTTGAAAGTCTTTTTATAAATCCTCTCACAAGGTAGAATTTCTATATTGAAGTGTTGAAGACCTCTAACAAGGCCACTCCTCATAGGGTGATTTAAATCCTCTAACAAGGTCACACCTAATAGTGTTTTTTGTAACCTTTAATAGGGTTGGCTCCTAATAGGGATCACTTTAGAAGAGTGAAAAAGAGTAACTAGTTACATTGGTAGTTTTTCCCATATTGGGTTTCCATGTTAAATCTTGGTGTCACCTATGTATATGTTATTTTTTTCATGCTTTATGTTTTAGCACTTAATCACTAAAGTATAATTGCATTGGATATCATAAAGATTGCTTTAACACCTGAGTTACAGAAGAATATCTTAATTAACCGAGTAACAATGTTATATTGTTTAAGACATCTAAGGGACAAGGGATTTGTTTTGGAGTAACTTATTCACCCCTTCCCTCTCAGTTACTTATCTCATTTCCAACAGACTCTGTGCTTTTGGATATCTGCTTCACTCATCCAGGTGGCTTCAACATCGGGCAGGCCTTTCCATCTCACAAGATAGTCCTTGTAGGTTCCTTTCCTAGTCTTTTTTATCACCTTGGAATCCAGTATATTTTCCAACTATAGTGATTGAGGAGTGGGTAAACCTCTGATCCAATCTTTGTCTCCCAATTATGGAGTGTCATTCTAACCAGTGTTTGATGTGATTCCTTTTTAGGGGTACATGTCACACACATTGAAAATGGGTGAAATGCCTAAATCAGGAGGTAACTCCACCTCATAATCATTATTGCCAACTTTATGTAAGATCTTGAGAGGCCATATCTTCTTCATAAGTAGCTTAGTTGGTTGACCTTTAGGCAACCTCTCTTTCCTAAGATAAGCAAGTACCAAATATCCCACCTTAAATTGCAAATCCCTCCTCATCTTATCTACCTTTGCCTTGTATTTCTCCACTTGTTGTTGTAGTGTCTTCTTGACATGGTCATGAAGATATTTCATCTGCTCAGCAAATGTCTCACCTTGGGCACTCCTCTTATCTTGCGAACTCAAATCTCTCAACACCATTATTCCCCTAGGATGAGAACCATACACTATCTCAAAGGGGCTTTTTCTAGTACTCTTATTAATGGAGTCATTATAGGAATATTCTACTTGCCCAATAATGAGATCCCATGATTGTCCATGTTTCTTAGTTAGGCACCTTAATAAGTTACCTAGAGACCTATTTACTACCTCAGTTTGTCCATCTTACTGAGGGTGATATGTTGAGGAAAAGTATAGATTGGTGCCTAGCATTTTCCAAAGGATTCTCTAGAAGTGGCCCAAAATTTTTCTATCTCTATCACTCACTATGTTTAGTGGCAACCCATGGATCCTCACTACTTCTCTAAAGAATAGGCCTACAATATGGGAAGCATCATTAGTTTTCTTGCAAGGTATGAAGTGAGACATTTTACTAAATCTGTCGACTACTACAAACACACTGTCATGTCCTCTTGGCTTCCTCAGCATTCCCAATACAAATTCCATGCTCAAGCACTCCCAAGGTCTATGTGGTAAGGATAGAGGCTAATATAATCCAACATTGCTACTATGTCCTTTGGCTCTCTGACATATCTTACAATGTTCCACAAACTTTCTGATATCTGTCTATAGCTTTGGCTAGTAGTAGTATCTATTTACCTGCTCAAGGGTCTTGTCCACTCCAAAGTGGCCTCACAAACTACCTTGGTGCTTCTCCTTGACTATGTTATCCCTCGTTGAGCACTGAGGAATACACAGTATATTCCCTTTGAATAGTAATCCCTCCTGCAACATGTAATAAGATTAATATACCTTAAATCCCTGCATAAAATTTTCACATGTTTCATAGATACTCTTGAAGTCTTTTTCCTCCTTGTAAAGATCTTGGAAGATACTCATCCCTAAAATTTGCAACTATATCTCTTTGATAGCCAATACTCTCCTACTTAGAGCATCTGCAACCTTTTTTCTAACTCCCTTCTTGTGGTTTATGAAAAAGGTATAGGCTTGTAAATTTGCTACCCACTTTAGGTGCCTCTTATTCAATTTCTCTTGCCCATTTAGGAAGATAAGAGCATGATTATCTATGTAGACTAAAAATTCCCTTGGAAGTAGGTAATGCATCCACTTTTTCAGTGCTTGCACCATGGCATATAGTTCTAAATTATAGGTGGAATACTTCTGCTTGGCTTCATTCAACTTTTCTGAGAAGAATGTCATAGGGTGCCCCTCTTGATTCAATACTGCCCCTATAGCTAGCTTACTATCATCACACTCCACAAAAAATAGATGATTAAAGTTGGGGAACCTAAGAGTAGGTACGTCTGCTATCTTCTTTTTTAACACCTCAAAACCTTTGTCTGCTGCTTCTATCCACTTGAACTGACATTTGACTCCACCTTTAATAGTATTGACGATGGGTGCACACACATGGATAAAGTTCTTCACAAAATTCCTATAATAAGAAGCTATCCCATGAAAAATCCTAACATCTCCTATGGACCTAGGTGTTGGCCATTCCAAGATAGACTTGACCTTATCAGGGTCCATCTTCATACATCCATTAGAAACCACAAATCCAACGTAAACTAGCTCAGTTTTCAAGAACTCACATTTTTATAGGTTGATTATCAATTCCCCCTGATGTATCCTCTTCAAGACCAATTCCAAGTGCCTCATGTGCTCTTCTTTAGACCTACTAAAAATCAAAATGTCATCAAGATAAACAATAACAAACTTACCAATGAAATCAACTAACACCTCATTCATGAGCCTCATGAATGTGCTAGGTGCATTCGTCAGCCCAAAGAACATTACTATCCACTCATACAACCCTTCATTTGTCTTGAATACTATTTTCCACTCATCACTAGGCCTAACTTTGATTTGATGATATCCTGACTTCAAATCCACCTTGGAGAAATAAAAGGAACTTGCCAAATTGTCTAGCAGATCCACAATCCTTGGCATGGGAAATCTATAACAAATTATAATCTTATTTATGACCCTGGAGTCCATACACATCCTCCATGTGCCATCCTTCTTAGGTGCAAGGATAGTTGGTACTGCACAGGGACTTAAACTTTTCCTTATGAGTCCTTTCTCTAGCAAATCTTGTACTTGTTTGGCAATTTATGCATCCTGACTTGGGGTCATCTTGCAGGATAATTTTTTTGGTAGTATGGCACTAGGTATCAGGTCTATTTGATGACTCACATCCCTCATAGGTGGTAAAGCACTAGGAAACCCATTTTCCACTATCTCCTTGTATCTCTCCAACAATTGTTGCACTTCTTGAGGTTTGATGATCTTCTCCTGGGTCTCCTCTCTTGGCTTTGTTATCACTGTATAATAGATCCCTCTTTCCTTTTTCATGGCCTTAAGGAACTCCTTACCACTCATGAGCATCACACTAGACCCCACATACTTCTCCTCATTCGGTTCTGTCAAAGGATCCATTTGAAACTTATTTCCTTGCTTGGTAATCACATAGTTGTTCTTTTCTCCATCGTGAATGGCCTTTACATCATACTACCATGGGTGTTCTAATAGGAGGTGACACACATCCATAGGTAATATGTCACATAATACCTTGTCTTTGTATTCCCCTATCTTGAATTCCACTATGGTTTTTTCATCCACCACTATTTGCTAACCCTTGTTTAACCAAGATACCTTGTAAGTTGTTGTGTGTGGTATCTGTCTAAGTTTGAGTTTCTCCACCATCTTAGAGGACACTATATTCTCAATGGGTCTTGAATCCACTATAACCTTGAAAATCTTTCCATGTGACCTACATGTGGTCTTAAACAATGTATTTCATTTGAGGAGGCTCTTTAGTGTTAGGAACCGTCAACAAGGTCCTTCCTAGCATAAGGTTTTCTCCATCCATGACTGGCCTTGCCTTGGAGATGGGTGAAGTAACACTTTGGGTGTCTTCTTCTTGTACCAACTTAGTTCTTCTTTCTCCCATGGATGAGGTTGATTCCTCTTTGGACACCTACCCATGGTATGTCCCACTTGATTGTAGTTATAACACCTGCCTGTAAAGATAGAGTTGGTCCTTCCTTGAGACTAAAACCTACCTCTTGGGGGTCCTCTTCCTCTATATCCTCCCCTCTGATTTGATCCTCTATACTAATTTCCTCCATTGTTATCTATGGACTGAGATTCTTCTGGCCTATTTGAGCTTTGACCTCTCCCAAATGTTCCACTACCTCTGAATCCTCTATTACCTCTGCCTCTTTGTTGCAGGTCACTTCTCCTTTTAGCCTTTTCTTCAACCCTTAATGCTAATTGGAATCATTTATGTATCATGTCAGGGGCCATCACGTTGATCTCATCTTGGAGCCCTTGTCTTAGCCCATTGAGATACCTTGCTACCCTTTCTACCTCTTCTTCCTGCATTCTTTCCCTTAGGCTCAATTTTTTGAACTCCTCTATATAGGCACTCACTGTCAGATCTCTCTGCCTTAGATTTTGCA
This sequence comes from Thuja plicata, assembly GCA_018584345.1. Taxonomy (NCBI): domain Eukaryota; kingdom Viridiplantae; phylum Streptophyta; class Pinopsida; order Cupressales; family Cupressaceae; genus Thuja; species Thuja plicata. The sequence goes on along the minus strand of MU223446.1, from coordinate 397,880 downwards.
ACTTCTAATAAATTTTTATTTCATAGTCGGTTGGTAAGAATTGGGTCTTCAATCTAATCTTCATTCTATCCCAAGAAACTATCTCCTTCTTCCCTTCCACTACTCTTTTGTCTTGCATCATATTCCACCAAACCAGTGTTGATCCTTTGAGTCTAGCCTTTGCATAGCTAACTATCCTCTCCTCTGCTACGTCTTTATAATCAAAATGGTTATCAATGGCTTCTAGCCAATCTAAAAACTCTTCCCCATTCAAGCTTCCTTTTTAGTAAGGAATATGTTCCAGGCTATCCTTATTTATATACTTGAAAGCATCCAAGAACACCTTTTGTTCTTTTTCCATCTCCACTTGTTTGCCCTTTCCTATTGTTTCCCCGTTTGACTTTTATCCTCATCTTCACTTTCATCACCCCATTTAGTGATTTGATTCTTTCTCTTTGATTCTGACATATTGGACCTCTCCCATAAACCTTGGACCAGTTCCACTATGGAATCCCTACTCATTGCCTTGGCTGGCATGCTGGTGACCTCCTGATTGTCCTCCCCTTCCGATATTCACAAACTGAATGTTGTTTTGGCTCTGATACCACTCTAATGCAGAGTGACTTGGTTTCTAGGTATTTCCCCACTTCCTAGTTGGTATTAACCCTTTGAACCATCAAATGGCTTCAATATTTAGTTTCTTTCCACCTTCTTGAGCCTCCAATACTCCTGATTCAACTTGCTTCCTAGGTATAATTGAATTGATGGAATACAAGTGCCAATTTGCACTTAACTAGCCCTTTTCTTTACTAGTTTCCTACTTATCCCTCATAGAAATTCAATCCCCTCTATTTAGGATCTTCTTCTGGGAATGCTTATGTTCCTATCCTATCATCATAAGACTCTTGTGAGTTCAATGGATGGGTTTCATGCACTTTTATCCACCCTATAAAGCTTTACACTACTGTTGCTATGATAGACCTTAATTAGGCCTATTTGCATTAGGTCTATTTTCATTGTTTTAGTCGTTTACTCTAAATTCTTCCACACAACCCCATGGAAGTTTATATTATTCTTTTTCCTATCAAAAAGCACTACAATAATCCAACTCTTCAAATTCTCATGACACCCACAACCCTAGTTTCTGATAAGCCCTAGTTTCTAGGCTATCTTTTAGGCCTCTAGACCAGTCTGAGAAAATTGCTTCAAATTGGATTCAAACCTTACCACCATTTCTGAAACCAATTTTTCCTTCAAGGGGACATCCTAAGGATTCCTTTCATGTCACCTAGGTGTCCGTATAGAGCTTTGGATACATGGTTTCAAACCAATCTTTTCACTGTCCTGGCTCACCTACTCTTAGCAGTTAGCCTAGGGCATCACTCCAACATTATGATTCTAGTTGCAAGAACCCAAATTTTTGAAAAATCCCTATGTACAGACCCTAACCTAACATTCCACAAGGTTTTAGAAATTTTCCAATGTGGATGTTTAGGTTAGAGACATTTATTGCACAAAACCCTTGAAATGAGGGCCTAAGGAAATAGTTACAGAAAACTATGTATATCTTTGCAACCTCACCACTTGAAGATAAACCAAAGTATAAAATGGGAAGTTAAAACAAAATTCTAATCAATCATGCAAACTAGATTGTTAGACCAATCTGTACACAACCATACCAGTCTATAGAAACACATAAAATAAGTGAAAATAACAAGGAAACAGAGGTACAATCCATTCACATGTGTTTGCAACTGAAAACTTTATTAACCTTAAAAATATTCAATCCACCCTCAAATACCCAAGCATGGGTGGTTACAACCAATTCTTTTTCCATTGGCAAGTTTTTGCAAGCAACTTTTGAAAGTTGCTCAGCAGTTTTGCATTTTCTTGTACTTTGGCACTTGCGGCCAACTTTTTCCATTCCAACCAACCATAGGACCCTACTTAGGACACTAGGGAACCTAGGTAAGAATAATTACCACATTTGATCACCATTAGTACCATTTTGCAACTTTTTGGCACTTTAACAACTTTTTGAGGTCCTATGAGAAACTTGGGCTCTTACAAACATAAGAGGTCATGACTAAATCCAATGACCCCTAGATATTATTGAGATACTCCTAAGGAGATCCTTGCACACACTAACAAAATTTAACCAACTTAACTAACATCAACTTAAAAAAAAAATGTGGGAGGTGCTCTGCACCACCAAGCCACCAAATCCTATAGAGGACAATAGTTGGGAAGGTGGAGAAATTAATGGGGAGATGGTTGAATTCATAGAGGCACAAAATATAGAATGCCTTTTCGAGGATAAAGGGGAAGACACTCCTTCACTCTACACTCTGGGGGATGAAACAAATTAATAATTTGTTAATGAATTGGATGATGGCTTGGATTTGAAATTAGAGGTAACCTTTGAGGAAGAGGAGGGAGTGAGATTAGTAGAAAGAGGAATTAAGAAAATTGAGTCCAAATTGAATCAACCAAACATCAAAGTAAAAGGAAAGAGAGGATCAATGTCTAACAAGGAAAATCTAGAAATTGTTGCAAAAGAAAAGGGGTAGAGAAAACTAAGTTTGAGATTTTTGAAGGAGGTTCTCCTTCCCAAGGGTAAATGAGGCTCCTAATATAGAATGTTATGGGTATTAATAACCCTAACAAATGACACCTGATCAAGTGCCAGATAGAACAAAGAAAGACAGATTTAGTATTGTTCTAGGAGACAAAGTGGACTAAGGATGAAAGTATGAGAAGGATGAATATATGGAGACAATGTAGTGGTGTATTTATTGAGTTAAAAGGCTATGCAAGAGGGCTTGGGGTGATATAGAACCCTATAACCATATCATACGCTATGGAGGAAGGAAATAAGAACTAAATGATAGTCAAATGTAAAATTTTGTAGAATAATGTTAGTTTCTCCTTGATTAATGTGTATGGACCAATCTCCACCATTGAAAAAAAAACATGGTACGAAATCACTAACAAATTGAGAGACGATGGTGAGGAGATATGAATAATTGGTGGCAAATTTAATGCAACCTTAAACAATTGTGAGAAATGGGGAGGGATACATAATCTATCCATGATGCAGTTGGACTTGTAGGACTTGATTGATGAGAATGGGCTAAGAGCCACTCATACCAATAATGGCACATACACATATAGTAATCAAAGGAAAGGTTTCACCAGCATTGCAAATAAGGCTTGACATCTTCTTGTTTGGAGATTTAAATAATGAATGAAACACATAGGAAGATACCATAGTACCCTTAATTGGATCAAATCACTTTCCAGTGCAACTCATCATTAGAACCAAGGATCCCCCTTTTGGGAGTCCTTTTGAATTCAAGAACACATGGCTTAGAGAGTCAAGCCTATATGATTTTATCAAAATTTTGTAGAGCAAGATCAATCTAAGAAGCTAATCCAAGTTGTTTCAGCTACACAAGAGGTTAAATCTTATCAAGCACAAATCCAATATTTGGAACAAGGAGTACGTCAAAAAAAATTCAAGAAAAAGATAGAGTGGAGAAAGATTTGGAAGCATTAAATGAAGTTTTAATTGACAAGAGGATAAGTTTGGATGACTATGAAACAAAAAGATCTTAAAACAAGAACTGGCCAAGTTGATGGCCAAGGAAGAATGCTACTGGTGGTAGAAATCAGGAGACATGTGATTTAAAGGTGACAAAAATAATAAATTTTCTCATAGAACAATTGTGACCAATAGAAACAATAAAAAGGATAATGGAGATCTAAAAAGGAGATGGGATTATGACGCAGTCACTAGAAGAAGTCAACCAAGAGGTGGTTGAGTATTTTGAAGAAATGTGTGCAAGATTGTAGTAGGAAAAAGACCAACATCTTAGACAACATTCCAACATTAATCTCAAAGGAAGAAAATAGATTGCTCTATAAATAAATCAAAGAGGAGGAATTTAGAATAGATACATTTCAACTCAACCTTGACAAGGGCCCTAGGCCAAATAGATTCTTGGAAAGCGCCTTCCAATAATTTTAGATATTGTTGGGGAAAATTTGGTCAAGGTTGTTGAAGAATCAATGATAAAAACCACTATGCTTACTAAACCACACTTACTTGGCTTTAATACCTAATTAAAACAAGGCTCAATCCATGAATGACTACAGACAGAATGCATTTGGTTATATTGTGTATAAAATAATTACAAAACCATTGCTAATAGATTAAAAGGAGTTCTTAAGAGTATAATTTTAGAGGAATAAAATGGATTCTCACTTGGTCACTCTACTATGAAGGGAATTATTGCAGTGCATAAGACAATTCATTGTACAAGTAAATAAATACTAGCAAGCATGATAGATATTCTAAAGGCACGTGATCTAGTTATCATGAAGTTTCTAATTAAGGCCCTGGGAAAATTTTGTTTGAGTCTTAGGTGGATTGATTGGGTTGATATTTGTATTAACACCCCAATTTTTTCAATTTTAATGAACGAGACCTCACATGATTTTGTCCCATGATAAGAGGTATAAGACAAGACAATCCTTTATTACATATCCTCTTTATAATCAAGTCAAAGGTGCTAGGTGGAAGCATAGGTCATCTTAGAGTAGAAGGAAGGTGGAGTGAAATGGAGGTTACCCCAAGGCTAACTCTAGTTACTCATCAAAAAAATAATAATGATACCATGTTGTTTGATACAGTTAGTGGGTCCAAAGCAAGGACTATCCTATCCCTTCTAGATAAGTATTGTAAGGCTTCAAGCCAGTCTATCAATTGGAGGAAATAAAAAAATCTTCCTAAACACCTAGTCAAGTTTGTAGATCGATATTTTAATAATTTTGGATCTAAAAGTGGCAAACTTCCCAAGATGGTTTTTGGGAATTCCTTTATTATCTAGAGTTAATAAGAAGAGCTATTGGGAAAATGTAATCAATAGCTAAAAAAATAGGATGGAAGCATACAAGGGGAAATGGCTCACATCAAATAGGAAGATTTTGATGCTAAAAGAAATGCTATCAACCATCCCAGTCTACTCCATGTCTTGCATGTGAATTCCCAAGGTAGTTGAAGATATATTAAATTAGTTTATGAGATAATTCTTCTAGAGTGGGATGAAGGAACACCAAAAATGGCCTCATCTCACGAGATAAGATATGTAAGTCACATGAGGCTGGACGGACTAGAATCAAGAAAATAAGAATGATTTATTTAGATATGGGGGAAAAACTTGTATGGAATTTATATACCAAAGGAGAAAAAATGGGTGAAAATTATAAGAAGAAAGTGTTTAGAATCAGATGAGCCTATACATATTCTCACATAAAGAAACCCAACAAGGGGATTAGTGATATGGAACCACATTCTTGAATGTGGAGATATAATTACAAAACACATCACTTAAGAACTTAGAAATGGTAATAGTGCGCCATTCTAAACTAACTCATGGGAAGGACATGAACCACTAGCAACCATCTTGGGCTTGGAAGTCATTAGGTTAGAGACCATGTGTGTTTGGGGTAGCAAAGTCAATAACTTTTGGGAACATATAATGGAAAGGGGTAGCTCATATTGGAAGTGGAAATTAATGGATAACCTAAATGCTCCCTAGGAACATAAAATTTCCCTTTGATAAATTTTAAACAATAGGTGATTTTGTCCCTCCAATGAGGAAGATACTGTTCATTGGAGTTTCTCAAGTACAAATAATATCAAGTAAAAATTAGGTACAAGGTGAAAGAGGCAACTCAGGCGAGAAAAAATGTCCAACCAAATTATTATGGGGAAAACATTGCCTACCTAAAGTAGGGGTATTTGAATGTATGGAAATCCAAAAAAAATACTGATCCAAGATAGATTCAATAGACTAGGAATATATGGCTTAGGAAGATGCAACTTGTGTAAAGAAAAAGAAGAACTGGCAGGTAACCTTTTGATAACTTGTCCCTATCTTTAATCCCACTAGAAATTTTTTATGATAAAATTGAATATTCAGTGCCCACTCCCACAAGAACCTAATGTCTGGTTTGGAATGTGGTCAAGGAAGGCCAGGATAGGAGTATTCAATAGTCTATGGCAAGTTCTCCCCTCCACAATAGTATGGGAATCATGGAAGGAATGTAATTGAAGAGTATTTCAAGATAAATTTATGTTTAGAGAGAACTTTATTAAAAGGGTGAAAACCTAAGTAACAAAATGTTGGAATTAATGGGAAGTGTGTACTGAGAGGGGAGGGGTGAATCAGTACCTCTAAAAATTTGGTATCCTTTAATAAATTAAACTTTAAGTTATCAAATGTATATCCAACCAACTATTCTATACTATCTTGATGTGAGTTATATCAATTCATAAACTTAACCATACATGTGAACATTCATAGAAAAATTCATGAAAGTAATTGACACATAACACAAGATATGATATCACAGAAAACTCTTGTTAGGAAGTAAAAACCATGGTGGGGATGAAACCCACAAATTCTTCACTATCTACAAATTGGAAGGGGTCGGTTAAGGCTTACATTTGATCACTTATGATGATCTACCCGGTTAAGAGTATCTGTGAAGACCTATTAAATTATACTCGGTTAAGAGATTTAGCAACACTTTTGAGTGTGCACTTGGTTAAGAGATTTATAGTTGGACTGTTAAATCCACCTTCCTTGAAAGGATTTTTATACTTTGCTTCACTTGTTAGAATGATAGCAAATTACAATTTGACCTAGTGTATGCAATCTCCTATTGCTGATTACAAATCCAATTAAGATTACATGAATAAGTATATCACCTAATGTGATTGAATAATACCTTTGATGCTCGATAGTCTCTATTCTTGGTTCTTGCTAACCAAATTCACCTTTTGTTGTTCTAGTTCATGAAACTTTCAATCTGATCCATAGGTGTGCTTGTATGATTTATTAATCCTCTCATATCCTTTCACATCCCTCTCATCATTTATATTAATGAATGATTACATAGTCTATTTATAAGACAGATTGACCTAATCAAGTTTCACGTAAAACAATGTTAACTCTAAGATCAGGTTTACAACTTTACCTTGATCTCCTAGTCTATGTGTTTTAAATCGGTTAGACTTATTAAATCACTTACATTCATGTTTCTTGTACCTAAAGAAATGGTTTTACAAACAAATCAAGATTCTATAAATAGAATAAGACTATTTTATTTGACGTGGAAGTCAGATCCACTTTTTGCGGGCTACAACTGACTTTTGGTTTCTGTCGATCGGTTATGCTCTGAAATCAGTTGACTGTCTTTCAGGTTCCTTGCTTGAACTATTCTCTTGGTTTTCTCTTTAACTGTCTCTTAGGTTGCATTATATCCTGCATGTCAGGTTCCTATGTTAGGTTTCACTTTATCCTTTCGACTTTGCATTTTTGGTGTACACACAAAATTGTGTCATCGGTTTTCTTTATACTTAGCCATTTTTGGTGATCTCTTGTATCTTCATTTTCGGTTTGCTCTTTATCCTATCTTTCAGTGTATGGTTACCGAAAGTGTTATTTTCATACTAATGGAAAATTAATGTCATCACAAAAAATGTCAATAATGTTTCATGCAATGGGCCTTTGCATGGGAGTGTTTACACAAATTGGGATGAAGAAGTGTGCAAGTCATTTGATGGCCTCCAATTACCCCTCGTTAATGGGGTTAGAAAGCTTGATCTTTCAAAAAATCCTTGGGAGAATGTGAAATGGTGTACCCCTAATGAAGGATTGGTTAATTTTAACTTGGATGAGGCCTCAAAGGGTAACCCAAGGTGGAGTAGGGTTGGATGTATTACTCAAGATTACAATGAAAATATTCTAGCAGAAAGATCAGTATTTTTGGGCGAGGCCACAAAAAACCTTGTTGAATTTAGAGATTCTCTAATGGGACTACAAATGGAAAAAGAATTGAATGTTAGTCACATTTAAAATGGGACTCGATCATTATGATCAATGCAATTAGGAGAAATCTAACACCCAGTTGGAAACTAGACTAGTGGCTAAATCCAATACAGAATTTGATCCAAAACTTTTCAAACCTCAAAATGAAACATTTATTGAGAGGGAAATGGAAAATATGATGATTTGGTCAAAAGGGCCACAATAGAGGAATATAGCCTACATGGTACTCAATGAGGCCATGTGGCCCTCATTTCAATAGAAATCCAATGCACCCCAGCGGGAGCGATGACATAATGATGAAATGATAGTAGGCATTAATTATCATTTATAAAAAGTAATGATATGGAAGATTGATTGGCTAAGATGGCAACAAAGGTTTAAGTATGTCCACGTGGAGTCTACAGTGAGTACATAGCTTCCACTTTGGAGCTCTTCAATTTGATGTGAACATGACAAAGGTTGAATGTCAAAATGATAGTTGGCAACCAATTTCATTAACAATTAAACATTGATAATACATCATGTCAAGGTGATATCTTGGTGGATGTAACTGATTATGTCATCCTTTTCAAGGACTTCAATTGATAGTCTAGTTTGAAAAGGACATTTTTTGTGGCTATTTTCATACTCTTGTATCGATGGCAATAAATTCATGAAAAATATATGATCTGAGGTGATTTTCATGGGCTGGGATGAATTGGCAATCATGACATTATTTAATTTATATTTTAAGGAAGAAAGCTATCATTCTCTTTAATTTGGCCCTTATTTCCCTTCTTCTTTTGGATTTTATCCCTAAATGTTGCATTCATGGACTCCCCTATAAGACTAGTTTCTTGAATAAAAGATAAATTTCCTTTATTGGGGAGGTGAAAGAGAAAAAGGCTCATGGTATTGACCAACTACTTGCATGAATTGGGCATGTAGGCTATGAGCAAAACTCTATGGGGGAATTTATGTTCACCAGCCACCAATGTCAGATTAACATAGACATTACTTCCATGTTTTTGGCAGTCATTTTGATGGTGGGTGAATCCAAGGTTGGAGCTAAGTTGTTGTATTGGAAGGTTTTCAAGAAATCCCTCCTAGAAGAGTTAGACCTGGTGCTTGCCAACATGGATGAAGAATTATAGATTCTATTTTAGTAGGACTATTTTTTAATTAGGTGCCAAGGTAGAGATGTGCCCAAAATGCATGTGATCTTTTTTTTGGACTCAAAGGCTTTTGAGAGTAGAAAACCCATTATCAAAAGGAATACCACTTTCTTGAATATTTTGTTTGGTTTAATGTTGAATGAGGGGTATGACTACATTAAAGACTACAAATGTGTTGAAGGTCTGGATAATGAGGATGAGGAAGATGACTTCAAGGTGGATATTAGAGAGAAGACTCCAAATGCGGTCTTAGTTGAGAAACCTAGGACAATTCATGAGACTGGTTGTTGGAATTATTGGAATGATGTACTAAGAGGGGAGGGGTGAATCAGTACCTCTAAAACTTTTTATGTGATTGGCCCATTAACCTTTGTGTCATCAGATTTGTATATACCTATCTATATGTTCATCTTTTCATATGTATGTGTAATCATATTATAAGTTCTTTACATGTATAACCATTCAAGAAACATTCACAAAAATAAATAACACATAACACATGATATGATATCACAGAAAACTCCTGTTAGGAAGTAAAAAATGCGGTGGGGATGTCTACCCATAAAAATTCATTATCTACAGATAAGAAGGGAGCTGGTAAAGGCTTACAATTGATCACTTCTAATGATCTACCATGTTAAGAGTATTAGAGTGGAGACCTATTAGGATCTACTTTGTTTGAAGTTTTAGCAACACTGTTAGGTGTGCACTCTATTAAGAGATTTATCAAAGAACTATTAAGTCCACCTTCTACAAAAGGATTTCTGTTGTGATGCACTTGTTAGAATGCAACTACAATATAAATGTTTATCTAATAGTGAATGCAATCTCTAATTGCTGATAACAGATCCTGTATAGCTTACAATGTATGTATGTAATCACCTTGAGTGATTGAGTAATACCTTGTCTCTGCTTGTCAGTAGCCTTCCTGTGTTCTTGAT
>MU223446.1:343957-363668 GCA_018584345.1 Thuja plicata | reverse complement strand
CCGGAGCCATACTAAAGGCTAACCCTAATGAGATCCCGCAGTAAATGCGGTATGACAGATGGAAGGCTCAGAGCGGAAACACAGACAGAAAGCCGTACACATGAAAACCCTAGCAGAGCTCAAAACCTATTCAAGCTTGCCAGGAGGAATATCTTGAAGAAATTTTCATCGTGCCCAATATTGAAGAAAAAGAAGAGCAGGAATAATCACTCTCCCGTAATATACCATACAAATTCAGACACGTAGAGATTTTGTCCTACTACAAAGGAAAATGGAGTTTGAATCGGAAGAAGCAGGAGAATGTTTGGACAGGGATTCATGGAAGGAAGCGGCTAGGGTTCCTCCAGAGTAAAAGAAGTGGTAGTAAATTCCAAACAAATCAGATTTGGGTATAGAAGGCAAGATTGCAAGCAAAAACCATTATTTTCCCCCTAATAGAAGAAGAGGGGTGATGACAATTTCATCAACTTACATGAAACCAAGATGAGAGTGTTTCATGGATTGTGGTCTATTCATCAAATGGATGGTTAAGAAGCACCCTAACAAAGGGTCATAGATTGGTTCATAGACTCATAAGGAGGTCAGGTAAGCACTAAATCCCTGTCAAACATTTTTTCTATCTTAGAATGTATAGAGCAAAGTATTAAGAAGATAATTTTACTATGGGAGCCAATATTTTTTTGAAGGGTTTTAGTTTTATAAAACTAATTGGGTGTTGAATTCTAATCCTCACTTACATATTCCCAACAAAAATTCACACTAGATCAAATTGGCTAATCTACCCCCAAAAAAAATTCACACTAGATCAAATTGGCTAATCTACCCCCTAAGTATTGAAGTGAAGAAATCTTGGAAAAAATTGGAGGAACCTTAGGAACCTTCATTGGCTTTGAAGAAAAATTCTTCTTTGGAAAATTAGAGTTGTCAAAATAGTAGTTAATTTGGACATAGATCATAGATGCCTAGATAACTTGGATATCCTAATAGAAAAAGGAAATTGGTTTCAAAAGATAGAAGTGGAAACCAATGGATGCAGATGAACTATGAGCAAAGGATATATTGCAAGTTGTTCAAAAGGTGCGGGTAAAGCTATTGATGTATCGATGGGGATTGGGGGTAGAAGCAATATTGGTGAAGATGCCTACAAAAAACTAAATAAAGAGGAGATCTAATCACATGTGGAAGTCTAGAAGGATTCCAAATCCAATTCCAGTTATCATTATTAGGATGAGGAAATTGAAGAAGGTGAAATAACCATTAATGTGGATAGTTGTATCCTAGATCAAAGTACGACATGAATGTAGTAGGAAGGAAAAAAGATTAATATGGAAAAAGGAAGTTTTGAAAATTATGAAGCTATACCTAAAATAGTAGAAAACAATGAGACATTATGCAAAGAAATACATGACCATTTCAATCATCCAGTGCCTAGGGAGAGGGATTTAGCCTTTAACATCTTTAAATATTGGAAATTAGTGGTTATTCAGGCTGAAGGAGCATTGGGAGGCCTTGCAATATGTTGGAACTCAGAAAAAATAGGCTTTGAAACTATTTCCATCAGAAGATTCTTGTTGGGAGGGAGAGTAAAGGGCCTTTCATCAGGCCTTTACTTTGTTGTTATCAATGTCTATGGACTAGTGTCATGTTTAAGAAAGAGAACTCTATGGAATGAATTAGACACCTTTTTTGGTTCCTTACTGGAGGAGAATATCATAGTGGGTGGGGACTTCAATGCAATCCTTTATATTCAGAATAAGAGTGGAGGCATTGCCAAACCAAATTAGGCCCAAGAGGACTTCGAGGATTGGGTATCTAGGAAATAGTTGATGGAAATTGAGCTTAAAAATGGAAATTATAATTGGAACAACAAAAGGATGGGTTTTTGTAACATTGCAAAAAAGTTGGATAGATTTTTCTTTAATGGAGATTTATCCTCCTTTCCTGCATCTCTAGAAGGAGTTATTATCTCTTTCTTAGGATATGATCATTACCCTATTCAATTAAATGTGATAAGTGATGAAAAACCTCTTAGGCCTCTTTTTAAATTTGAGAATATGTGGTTCAAGGAAGAATATTTTCTAGAAATTCTAGAGGCATGGTGGATGGAAAAAGAATTTTGAAGGTCTAAGCTCTTTTGCATCATGGAAAAGCTAAAGTATGTTAAGAAGAGGCCGTTGTAATGGGATAAGGAATAATTTAAGGACATCTTTGAGATGAAATACAAAATAGAGGCAGCCTTGACTGAACATAATGAAGAAGTGTTAAAGGAAGGTATGAAAAATGAGGGTTTTATGAAGGAGAAAGGGTTGATGGTAGATTATGAGGATATTCTTGCTAAATAGGAAATCTTTTGGAGACAAAAATTGAGAGAAATGTGGTTGGAGGTAGGAAATACAAACACTAAATATTTCCACAACATCACTATGCACAAAAGAGATCTGAATCATATAAGAAAATTGGAAGGTGACAATGGAGATAACATAGAGGACCCAAAGGAAATAAGGAATAGAATAGTATCCTTTTATGAAATTCTTTTGAATAAAGAGGTAGGAGATAACAATGAGGTCCAATCTAGGTTCTTGGACTATATCGCTCATCTCATCAGTCATGATCAGAATAGGATGTTGAATGAAAATTTACCATACGAGGAAGTAGAAGTGGCTCTTGAACAACTTCATCCTGACCTGTATCAGATGGTTTCCTAGCTAACTTCTTCCAAAAGTGCTAAGATTTTCTTAGAAAAGAGTTAGTAGATGCATTAGAAGCTGTAATAAATGCATGATTCCTAATAAAAGAAGTAAATACCACCTTCTTGTTAGGAATAAAAGTACACCAACATAACTGAGAGGGAGGGGGGTGAATAAGTTGTGAGACAAATTATTAAACATTAAACTTTATAAACCAAAAATTCAATCCAAATGATAACATAGTAAATGCCAACACAATAAAATAATCCTTTGTTGTCGAGGAAACCCTGTTAAAGGTAAAACCCTGCTGGTAATTAGCACCCACAAATAATGTCCCGAGAGAATAGTATCACTGTTAAATGATTTAGCCCTATTAGGAGCTTATTAAAGCATTACATTACATAGTCCCTGTTAAAGGACAGACCCTGTTAGGAGTCAAGAGTAACAGTGGGCTCATTGCTAGGCACACTGCCCAAAGAAGATTAAAGACACCCTCAAGGATTTACAATCTGAACAAGTGTATATAGGAAATATACAATCCAATGAACTGTCTAATAGCAATTGTCTTTGCTTGGTCAACTCCAATGAAGTATTATATTCATAAACTCTGCTCTACATCCAACAGTCAATCAAGCTTCACAGCTTCCATACTTCTCTGTCTCTGTCAATCACCTTCTCTTCATACATTCATCCAATTTCTCACACGTCTTTTCAAAAGAAAAGATCTCACATATATACCCTATTACAATAATTGATTAGGTTGGCCAATTAGGATTTCCCAATATATAAATAATTATTTAACCCCTTGCTAAGATACACATGGAACCTATAAAAAGTAAACATCAATTACAATTCATCAAATATAATCCAAGATCTGTAATCCATGCTCGCAATCCACAATACACACTACAGCCCTGAATTCGGCCCCAAATAGGCCTCCTCCAGAATACACACCACATCTGACGTCACCAAAAATCATACGACTTGCAACCCATACCAAGAATTACTCAACACATATTCTATCATCACTTAAGCTTGCATAATCTGAATCATCATCGCCTATAAGAAATCCTCAAAAAATAGAGACTCGCTCTGTCAAACATCACTGTCATAGTCCAGAAACCAGTCTTCACTAAAACATATGTAACTCATCCAATATGTAACATTAAGCCAAGCAACCTTAGAAATAAGATCATCATACATCCTTCTACATATCATCATCTGTGCCTGATTCATCCGTACAGTATCCATATACTTCTTTCAGTCATCATATAATAGTAACAACTAGTTTGTTCAACCTCCAAAGAAACATATATTAACATCAGTGAAAAAACATGAATGCCAACAACATCAATATTACCCAATTCCAGCAACATCCAACAATCTCCCCCTTTGGCATTGATGGCAACATATGGGAAAATCCATCAACCCAAAAGTACTCTCTCTCAATATAATCTTCTCAATATCCTCAACACAATTCTCCCTAAAATAGTAGGGATTTTCACATAGAATCTCTCCCCCTTTGACAACAATGGAAAAGGGTTCCATAACACTTCCTCATTCTTCTTTAAGATGTAGCTTTTTAAAATCTTCATGTCTAACAATCAGGTGCAAAACCACCCAAATATGTTCTATAGTGTTCCTGCGATCACTCTGCTTGAGCAGTAGATCCATACATCAAGTCCATAAAATGATATAGCTCTGAAAGCCACTAGACTGATGCATTCCTGCATCAATTAATTACCACAGGGAGGGGCTCTCACCCCAAGCATTCTTCTGAGATGCTCAAAAACATCTTTTGGAAAAGTTTTTGTAAATATATCTGTTATTTGTTCCTTTGTGCTAACATCCTCCAGTCTGATCTCCTTCTCAGCTACCTTGTCTCTCAAAAAATGATACTTAATAGAAATATGTTTAGTCTTTGAATGTATTATAGGATTCTTTGACATATTCACTGTGCTAGTGTTATCACAATGGATAACCACTGGCTCTTCAAAAATTATACCAATGTCCTTTAGCATTTGTTTCATCCAAACAACTTGTGTACAATTTATAGCAACAACTACATTCTCAGATTTAGTAGTAGACTGAGCAATACAATCTTGCTTCTTGCTTAACCATGAAACCAACCTTTTTCCAAGGAAAATTTCTCCTCCACTTGTACTTTTTCTATCATCCACATTACCTTCCCAATCAGCATCAGTATAGGCATGTAAAACAAAGTCAATAGGCTTTTCATACCATAATCCTTATTCTATTGTTCCTTTTAAGTATCTAAAAAATTCTTTTCACAGTAGCAAGGTGTGTCTCTTTAGGATCTGCTTGATATCTTACCACAATTCCAACTACATTGGAAATATCTGGTGTGGTGTGAGTTAGATATTGTAGACCTCCAATCATTGATCTACACTTTGTTTGAAAAACACTGAGTTTTATCATTATTAGTAAGTTTATAAGTAGTCACCATGGATGTCCCAACAGGTTTACAATCTTCCATTCCAAATGTATTCAACATTTCCTTAAGATACTTGGTCTAAGATATAAAACTACCATTCTTGTTCTGATTAATTTGCAAACCAAGAAAAAATTCCATCTCACCAATCATTGACATTTCAAATTCATTTTCCATCTGTTTAGAGAACGTTTTACTCATTTCATCATTATCTCCAAAAATGATATCATCAACAAAAAATTCTATGATTATAATTCCATCTTCACCAGTTCTTAAGTATAAATTATTGTCTGCATTACCTTTTATGAAACCAAGTTGAAGTAGATACCTATCTAGTCTTGCATACCATGCTCTCGGTGCTTGTTTAAGTCCATACAATCCTTTCTTCAACTTGCATACCATGTCTTCATCTTCTGTCAAAGGAAATCCATCACGTTTCTCTATATATACCTCTTCCTCCAAATCTCCATTCAAAAATGCAGATTTCACATCCATCTGATATACTTTAAAGTCTTTATGTGCAGCATAAGCAAAAAATAATCTCATAGATTCCAACCTAGAAACAAGAGCAAATGTTTCTTCAAAGTCTATGCCTTCTTGTTGCGAGTAGCTTTTACAAACCAGTCTTGCCTTATCTCTTACCAATGTTCTTTTTTCATCCATTTTGTTTCTTAAAACCTATTTAGTTCCTATAAAATTCTTGTTTTTAGGTCTTGGAACCAATTCCCAAGTGTTGTTTTTCTTTATCTGTTCTAATTCTTCCTGCATAGCTTTAGTCCAAGATTCATCTCTACATGCTTCATCAGTAGATTTTGGTTCAACTTGATAAATCAAACAAATTTCATCTCTTACTTTAGATCTTGTCATCATTCCTCCATTTACATCCCCAATGATTTGATCTTCAGGATGGTTCTTGTTAACATACCTTGGAGTCTTAGGAGTACCAGTAGGCTCAATTTATTCATCTTTGATCTCGTTATCAATCTCAAAAGGTTCTATAGGATCAACAATGACCTCCTTAAACTCAACAGCCTGATTACAGTCATACAGTCTCTCCTAAATTTGAAATCTTTCATCTATCCTTACATTAGCACTTTCAATCATCTTCCTCAATCTCAGATTGAAACATCTATAAGATTTTCTCTTAGTGGAATAACCAAGAAAGATACCATCATCACTTCTAGCATAAACTTCCCTATCTCATCATCTCTTTTGATATAGCATTTACTTCCAAATATTCTAAAATATTTATAGTAGGAGTATGATTAAACCATAACTCATAAGGACTTTTACTTGTACCTTCTCTGATCTGAATTTTGTTCAAGGTGTACACAACAGTACCAATGGCTTCTTTCCAATGTACATGTGATACATTTCCTTCCAGCAACATAGTTATAGAAACATCTAATTTTGTTCTTTTTCTTTTCTCCGGTATCCCATTCTGTTGTGGTGTTCTAGGAGCAAATGTATGTCTGTATATTCCATGCTCTTCATAGTAGGTATTAAAAAAATTTGAAGTAAACTCACCACCTCTATCCGATCTCAAAAATTGTATATTCAAGCCTGATTCATTCTCAACTTTTTCTTTTAATACCTTGAATTTGTCAAACACCTCTGATTTATCTCTTAAATATGTAACCCAAATCATTCTAGAAAATTCATCAACAAAAAGTATAAAATACCTTTCACCATAATAAGATCTTGTTCTTGTAGGACCACATAGATCTGTATGTACCAGATCCAACTTCCCTTTTACTGAGTAAGATTTTCTTTTAAAACTGCTTCTAGTCTACTTCCCCATAACACACTCTCTACACATAGTGTTAGATGGTTTCACAATCTTAGGTAGATCTCTAACCACATTAGTCATATTGTCCTTCACAATATTATTAAAGTTAACATGACAAAATCTTCTATGCCATAACCAACTGTCATCAATCTTCACAAAAAAACAAGAAACCTCATATGTATTCAATTCAAATACATTACCTCTAAATTTAGTACCAGATGCAATCAAGTCACCTAATTTACTTCTGATAGAACATTTCCCATCAATGAATTTCAATTGATAACCCTTGTTAGCTGTCCAACCCTCAACAAGTTATGCTTAAGTCCATCAACTAGCAGAACATTGTCAGTATTAGTTTTTGCATCCAGATAAATAGATCCAACTCTAATGATAAGCTTAGGAGTATTTTCACCAAATCTAACAACACCACCATCATAATTTTTCAAATTAACAAACTTATTTTTATCTCCAGTCATGTGATATGAACAACCACTATCTATAACTCATTTAGATTTCTTTTCAACACAAAATAATAAGGCTTTTTCTTCATGTATAGGTTCATCATCCTTAATAGCAATAAATCCAATCTCATCATATTCAATGGATTCATCATCATAAACACCTTCACTAGAAAATTAAAATTCCTTATCTTTAGAATACTTTGATTTGTAAAACTTAAGTTTATGCTTTGGAACCCTTGTAGGACATCGAGATGCAAAATGACCTATCTTGTTGCATGAAAAAACTTTCAAAGGTAACTTTCCTTCAAATTTACCCTTAGCTCTCTTTTCTCTTCTAGTGATCAGGGCCACAACTTCATCTAGCTTCCTTTCTTCTTCTTGTATATGTTTCCATTCATCAACATATTCTCCAAGTTCTTCTCTTAAGTAACTATTGCTAGTGCTCACAATTCCAGATAAGGTCTTTTTGTTTCTATGCATTGTAGGCTTGAATTTTGTCTCAACTTTAGGTAGAGAATCTCCTAGATCTGTGACCTCAAAGGTAGTTATCTTTCCAATCAACATATCTCTATTCAAATTTTTCTATCAAAGGTATATTGTCTTCTATGGCTTGTACTTCAGTTTTGTATACAGGTGTCAGGGATCTAAGAATCTTTGCAATCACTTCTTCCTCACTGTAAGTACCTCAAGAGTTTTTTATGCCACTAACAACTTCAATAACTCTCTATGCATATGCTCTAATGTTCTCATCATCTTTAATTTTCAATGATTCCATCTTTGTCTTCCAGTTTTGTAACTTTGTCTGCTTTGTAAACCCATCTCCTTCATATAGTGCTTCCAATCTTGTTTGAATTTCATGTGCAAAATCTAAATCTTTTAAATATGTGAATTTTCCTTCAGAGAGTGCGTTGATCAATGCTTCTGTAATACCCCACCAGGGAACCCAAGGTAGATTAACCTAGAACATGATACTATGTGTGCTGAATAATTTTTTTTTAAGTTAACATAAAGAGACATACATTGATGCAGAAGCAATTACCATTTATACACATGTATTACACTCACATAGATTACATGACTCAAGGCTTCCATGATGTTGAATTACTTAAAGCAAAACACAACTAGCAATATAACAAAAGATTCCATCTGATAGATATAACAAATACAACTTACATAACCATAATTACAATCCTCATGGATAACCATGAAACCATCATAAACTCACATCCACTGCACATGTCGCAGGGTATGTGGTAATCACTCTAATCTACTTAATTTACAATATCCAGATTAGGTATCACATGCGATACACTAATACAGGATTTACAATAATGAAATTACATAATAAATGATGAAGTAACATAAATAGCTCATTTACAAAGAACCATCAAGCACCTGGTACAAGGACGTCAAATCTCAATGGGTAAATAATCACTACCACCCATCCATGTGGAACCACAAAGGTCCACCCCACCGTGCTGAGGAGATAACAACATACCCCAATCAGATATCCAAAACCAACAAGGAATAAACACTAAGCAAGGGATCTTGATAGCTCTTTAATCCGGTGTACTAATCATCATGATAAGTAAGACTCACTAATCCAGAGGCAACTGACATATGTAGGAAATCTAGATTGTGTAAAGAAAGGTGTCATCATGTACGTCTAACCCTTAAGTTAAGTCCTAGCAATCCTAATGGATTCTGGCACCTAAGTGACCATACATGGAGCTAATGACCTCTCATACTGACAAGGCCACTAACTATGTCAGGTACCCCGCAAGGCAACTAACATCTTCTCATCACCATCTTAGCCTATACTAGCACTCAAGCATGTGTGAGGACACATCTTATTAATTCATTTTAATATCTCTCAATATGTCTTTAGTTATCACTTATTAAATAAACTCCACAATAAGCAATCCAGTAGTCTCTTACGGACATGAAACTTATTGTAAGACACCCTCTACTACACATCTAGGTAACCTACCCTAGGCTCACAGATCCTACAAAGATCTAGCATAGGTCACAACCCTAGTGTATCCCATAGCCAGTATCCCACACATCAGGAATGGTCACATATAGGTACACATTTAAATAACAAGATTGAAAGGGTCAACAAGGTCAGTTTAGGGTAATAACATATAACACACATGCCATATAATAACAGAAATGATAAACATCCCCCCAGGCCTCTGTATACATCCTAGGTCATCTAATGCCCCCATAATAACGTATATACGCAAAAGATATCCATAAAGATGCATAGAATACAAACGTCCTAAAGGACTGAAAAATGAACTATATACATGTAAACATTTACAGATAACTCAACTGGAAATATTACTTAATCTAGAATCTAATAAAACCCACAATTTATTAAATTCAATTAAACAACATTCCTAATTGCTAATCCATAATACCCATATTATAAATCAACTTTAAAACTCATAAAATAAGTTACTTTCAATCATTCACCATAACTTAATTAAAATTAACAGCAAATATTTAAATAACTCATAATTAAAATATATTAATAAAACTTTATTAACAAATTAAATATTTAATAAAGCATTTATTAATAAACTAAATAAATATATTTAATTAATAATTAAATCAGTTATATATAGATTAATCAATAAATATGTATACTAATTAAAATAACTAAATACATATATTAAATTAATAAATATATAAATTAATTAAAAATTAAACTAAATACACATTAAATTAATAAGTATATAATTTAATTAAAAATTTAAACTAAATACTAAAAAGACCGATTATTAAAAAAAGACATAAAAGAACAATTTAACAATTTGTAATTTATAAGTTTTGTTTTAAACAAAACATTCAATGCAAATTAAGTGGGGGGCCCACACGGATTCCCTCCCCCTGCACCATGCGCAGTCCTTACAAAGGACAGTGGGTAGGGGGGACCACCACCCACCCTCCCACATAAACATAGGAGGTGGCACGCTAGGACTAAGGGGGTTAGTGGGGATGGGGTCCCACCACCCCTTCCAATGTCAATTAATTTTTTTTTTAAACCTTGCAATATGCTGCGTTTTTGAAAAACATATTCCCCCCCCTAAATTTTAATATTTTTTTTTTGAATTTCGAAAATACAGAAAATAGGATAGGGATTTTTTTTTGGTTTCTCTTTGTTTTTTCTATTCCATAAAATAATTTCGTCTTTTAGTGTTTTTGTCTCTTTCTGGGCAAATTATTTTTTTAACTGGTGAATAAAAATAATGACTGTGTTTTTCAGGGAGCACATTTTTTTTCTTCTAATTAATTTTTGAAAGGAATAGATTCTTATTCCTAGATTTATTTTTCTTTCTCCTATAGTTAAGACTATAGTAAAGATTAATTTTTCAATTTATAGGAGTTCTAGGACGAATCTCTTCACAAAATTTTGAGAGCATAACGGTACCATGCTAAATTTATATAAAATGGAAGAAATTCAGATCTAAGGGTTTTGTAAATACCTGAAAACATATAAACACTAATAAGCCATTTAAATGCCAAAATAACAACCATGCATTCACTCAACATTGAAAACCTCAGATCCACAAAACTGAAACAACATATAGCAAAAAAAACCTACCTTGATTCCAATGCTAGAAACAGAGGAATGTGTCTTTGAAGATAATAGAAAATCTGAAACCCCTTAAACACAATTTGACCATAGATGTGGAATCTACGAAGATCCAAGCACACACAAGTAAGAAACACCTGAAAACTCCAAAGTAACGAGCAACCACAACAATCCTTAAACCTTCAAAAATCCCAAATCACCAAGAGCTCTCCAAATTGCCAAAAACCTATTATGAGGGAAATGCGAGGAGAATTCTCCTAAAGAGAATCAACTTCCCCTAATTGTGCAAACCCTCATGACAACTCTCAATTCAATCCCTCAAATAACTCAACTTAAAATTGAAAGTAAATCCAAATTAAATAATTAAAATATTCTTTATTGCCACAACTCAACTTTGACTCCTAATATCTAGATGAGATATTTGAATTTGAAAATACTTTTTCAACACATTCATGCACATGTAATTAATTAAATAGATTAAATATTTGTGTCACAATATTATATGCAACCAAATATTTAATTATTTAATTAATCATATAAGCACATTTACTATAGTTTTCAATTAAATACTTAATTAAATCAAAATATTCAAATATTTCAATTTAATTAATTATTTCAAATAAACATAGTACATAATTAAATAATTAATTCAACTATAATCCATTAAATCATTAAACATAGGAAAACACTCAAAATCCAATAAATCACCTGAAAGCAATCACATGCAAAACACACATACTCAGGAAAAATGGTATTAGAATTCCTGTCGACTAGACAATTCTGGATAGGGTAGTCATACTGAAATTCATCCAACATTAGGATGATTAGGCTTAGGTTAGAGTTTTGGATCTATATGTTACCTCCCCTCTTTACCATTGAGATGAATATTTATGGGCACGCTCACTCCTGCCAATTCAGGGAAGACAATGCCGTGTAACTGTAATCCTATCACCAAAAGAACACGCATGTACATATAATACAATATCGCAAACAATGATAGGGATCAGTCGAACATGTGGATCTCGCCAAGGCAAGTAACTACATCTCCGTCCTCTACCACAACAACATGAAAACATATACAATAAACATGATAACCATACACATGAAAGTATGGGGTAAGTACATCATAATCAAAACATAAAACATCACATCATGATAATATCTATAACATCATAATCAATAATCACCATCAACTAAAAGAATAATAGATCTCATGAAAAGTATCCTAAAATAATTCGGCCAATCAACTGAAACCACTACCTAAAAGAGTACGGCAACATAAACAAAGAAAAATATGGGTGGGTATTACATCCACCCCCCCTAGGATTAGGCTTACTCCTAGAAGCCCATAAAAAAGTAGGGATATAAATCCCATAATCTGGCTGCATCCTCCCATGTCGCTGAAGGCTCATAATTTGGGTCCCATTGGACCCTTACCTACTCTATGGTGTGACCCCTGAGGGTCACACCCCGCTGCTCCAGAATACGTATTGGCTCCAAAGCCAGCTGCCCATCCTCGACCTATAATGCATTCCAATCAAGTACATGCATAATGTCAGGTATATATCTCCTAAGAACTGAAACATGAAAAACATCATGGATGTGCGAAAGGCTAGGTGGAAAAGCAAGTCGATAAGCAACTGGTCCTATCCTCTCTAGGATCTCAAATGGTCCCACAAAGTGAGGTGCCAACTTCGAACCCTTTCCATAATAGATCAGAATTTTCCGTGGGCACACTCTCAGGAACACTGTATCTCCAACTACAAATTTCCTATCCACCCTGTGAGCATCTGCATACTTCTTCTATCTATCCTGTGCAGTCACTAAAGGCTCATAAATCTGCACTACTTGCTGCTCCATGTCTCGAAGCATCTCAGGAACAAGAAGAATACGATCCTCCAATCTATCCCAGCTCAAAGGTGTATGACAAGGACGACCATACAATGCCTGAAAAGGTGCCATTCCAATAGAACTGTGATATCCATTATTATACGCAAACTCAACTAGGTACAAGTAGTCCTCCCAGTGAGTATGTCTGTCCGTGAAATACATCCTCAACATGTCCTCAAGAACCTGGTTCACCCGCTCTGTCTGTCCATCAGTCTCAGGATGATACGCTGAACTGAAATTCAACTAAGCACCTAAATCATGTTGTAATGATGTCCAAAAAGCTGACGTAAAAATAGGATCTCGATCCGATATAATATGGAGAGGAATGCCATGAAGTCTCATGATGTCTTGCATGAAGACTCAGGCTACAAAAGTTGGTGTATATGATCAGCTCGTAGGTGAGAAATGAGCCACCTTGGTTAACCGATCAACGGTCACGATGATAGCATTGTGTCTGCGAGGAGTCATAGGCAATCCAACTATGAAGTCCATAGAAATAATGTCCCACTTCCAAGATGGAATGAGATTAGGCTGAAGAAGCCCTGCGAGTTGTTGATGATCCACCTTGACCCTTTGACACTCTAAACATCTAGCCACAAAGTCTGAAATATCCCTCTTCATACCATCCCAATGATAGAGTTTCAAAGATCTGTGTACATCTTCTTGACACCTGGGTGTGCCGAATAGGGTGCACGATGAGCCTTAGATAACACTACTATACGTAAATCATCTAATGGTGGTACATAGATCCAGCTCATATGACACAATAGACCATCTATCTCCAAAACATAACCAGAGAATCTGCCCTCTAATGGTCTACCTAACTCTATTTCTGCTTTCACCTCCTGATACAAGATATCTCTAGGAAGTGACTGGAGTATCCTACTCCTTAAGTCCACACTAAGAGTCAATTCCAGAATGGCCTATCGCTTGTGAATCAATGCATCTACAACTACATTTTCCTTTCCCTAAATATATTTTATCTCAAATTCATATTCGCAAAGGAACTCCATCGACCTTCTATGTCTAGCATTCAGATTAGGCTGAGTAAAGATGTACTGAAGGCTACGGTGATCGCTATGAAGCTCAAATCAGTGTCCCAAAAGAAAGTGTCTCCATTGTACCAATGCATGGACAACCGTAGCTAACTCCAGATTGTGAGTAGGGTAATTAAGCTTGTGATCCTTGAGTTTGCGAGACTTATAGGCAATCACTCGCCCATCATGCATGAGAATTGCTCCAATCCCCTCTAATGATGCATCAGTACACACAACAAAATCTCCCACTAGATCAGGCACAGCTAGGATAGGTGCATTGGTCAAACACACCTTGAGACTCTGAAAATCCTCCTCACACTTCTCTGTCCATACAAACTTCTTCCCTTTCTGCTGAAGAGAAGTAATAGGATATGCCACCCTAGAGAAGTTCTTCACGAACTTGCGATAGTAACCCGCAAGACCCATGAAGCTACGTACCTCAGACACATTAGTGGGTACTGGACACTCCACAATAGCCTATATCTTCAAAGGATCTAATGAGATACCTTCTCCAGAGATAACATGACCAAGATACTGTACCTCAATCTGGAAGAAATCACACTTAGCCGGGTTGGCATAAAGCTGATTCTTCCTAAGGCACTCCAAAACCTGTTGAAGATGCTCCTCATGCTCCTCCATGGATCTATAATAAATCAGTATATCATCCAGGAAGATGAGCACAAAGTGATCAAGGTACTCTTGAAATACTCCATTCATCAAACACATGAACACCGTTGGAGCATTCGTCAACCCAAAAGGAACCACTGTGAACTCGTAATGTCCATAGCGTGTATGGAATGCAGTCTTGTGGATATCTGTATCCTCAATCTGCAACTGGTGGTATCCTGACTTAAGATCAATTTTAGAGAACTCCTTGGCTCCCTTGATCTAATCAAATAAGTCATCTATGCATGGAAATGGGTACCTATTTTTTACCGTTACCTTTTTCAACTGTCTATAGTCGATACACAAGCGTAATGATCCATCCTTCTTCTTGACAAAGAGAACAAGTTCTCACCAAGGAGAAAAACTAGGGCAGATGCTCCCCTTTTCCAATAGCTCCTCTAATTGTAGTTTCATCTCACTCAACTCATGAGTAGCCATCCGATATGGTGCTCTAGATATAGGCTCTGCTCCTGGCACAAGCTCTATGCAGAAGTCTATGTCACGCTTCGATGGCATACCTGGAATCTCACTAGGGAAAACATCAACAAACTCTGGTAATATAGGATGATCCAGTGTCTTGACTTTATTCTGTGATGATATCCATAACATCATAATCAATAATCACCATCAACTGAAAGAATAATAGCTCTCATGAAAAGTAGCCTAAAATAATTCGGCCAATCAACTGAAACCACTGCCTAAAAGAGTATGACAACATAAAATGAAAGCAAAATTTGGGTGGGTATTACATCCACCGCCCTAGGATTAGGCTTACTCCTAGAAGCCCGTAAATAAGTAGGGATATAAATCCCATAATCTGGCTGCATCCTCCCATGTCGCTGAAGACTCATCATTTGGGTCCCATTGGACCCTTACCTGCTCTATGGTGCGACCCCTGAGGGTCACACCCCACTGCTCTAGAATACATATTGGCTCCAAATCCAGCTACCTGTCCTCGACCTGTAATGCATTCCAATCAAGTACATGCATAATGTCAGGTATATATCTCCTAAGAACTGAAACATGATAACCATACACATGCAAGTATGGGGTAAGTACATCATAATCAAAACATAAATCATCACATCATGATAATATCCATAACATCATAATCAATAATCACCATCAACTGAAATAATAATAGCTCTCACAAAAAGTAGCCTAAAATAATTCATCCAATCAACTGAAGCCACTACCTAAAAGAGTACGAAAACATAAACTGAAAGAAAAATATGGGTGGGTATTATAGCTTCTCTTATGACCATGTTACATGAGAATATATTCTTTTTTTCAGTAGCTTTATGCAGTTCATCATTAGTCTTTATATGTTCCTTTCTTTTAATGATCATCTAGTAGTCGATTCTCAAACATAGCAAACGTGTTCTCATCTTGTTCTTCCAACTGTTAAAGTTTTCAAGATCAAATTTCAGACTATCCTTCCTATAGTAAGTTATCTTCAAGATCACCTCAATCTATTAATATTTATCTCTAAGGATGAGTAGCTTTGATACCAATTATTAGGAAAAATAGTCCACCCACACAACTGAGAGAGGGGGGGTGAATCAGTTGAGAGACAGATTATTAAACATTAGACTTTATAAACCAAAACTTTAATCCAAATTATAACATAGTAAATGCAACCACAATAACATAATCCCTTTTTGTCGAGGAAACCTAGTTAAAGGTAAAAAACTGGTGGGAATTAGCACCCACAAATAATGTACTGAGAGTATAGTATCCCTATTAAAAGATTTAACTCTGTTAGGAGCTTATTACAACATTACAATACATAGTCCCTATTAAAGGACATACCTTGTTAGGAGTCAAGAGTAACAATGGGCTCATTGCCTAGGCACACTTCCCAAAGAAGTTTAAAGCCACCCTCAAGGATTTACAATCCAAACAAGTGTATATAAGAAATATACAATCCAATGAACTGTCTGATAGCAACTATATTTTCTTGGTCAGTTCCAATTAAGTACTATATTCATAAACTCTACTCTACATCCAGCAGTCAATTAAGCTTCACAACTTCCATACTTCTTTGTCTCTGTCAATCACCTTCTCTTCATGCATACATCCAATTTCTCACACATCTTTTCAAAATAAAAGATCTCATATATATATACCCTATTACAATAATTGATTAGGACAACCAATTAGGCTTTCCCAATATACAAATAATTATTTAACCCCTTGCTAAGATACACACAGTACCTATAAAAAGTAAACACCAATTAAAATTCATCAAATATAATCCAAAATCTGTAATCCATGCTCGCAATCTACAATACATGCTATAACTCTAATGTCGGCCCCAAATAGATCTCCTCTAGAATACACTCCACATATCATGTCACCAACAATAATATGACTTGTGACCTATACCAAACATTCCTCAACATGTCTTCTGTCATCACTTAAGCTCACATAACCTGAATCATCATCACATGTAAGATATCCTAAAAATACATAGACTCTCTCTGTCAAACATCACTGTCACAGTCCAGAAACTAGTCTTCACTAAAACATCTGTAACTCATCCAATATGTAACATTAAGCCAAGCAACCTTAGAAATAATATCATCATACATCCTTCTACATATCATCATCTTTGATCCTTCTGATTCATCCATATAGTATCCATATACTTATGTTAGTCATCATACAATAGTAACGACCAGTCTGTTCAACCTCCAAAGAAACATATGTTGACATTAGTGACAAAACATGAATGCCAACAACATCAGTAGTACCCAATTCCAACAACATCCAAAACTTCATAGCTATCATTCCAAAAAAGGATAAATTATTGGATTTGGAGGACTACAAATCAATATCCTTATACAACATAGTGTATAAGATAATGTCTAAAGTATTGGAAAATAGGTTAAAGAAGCTACTCCTGTTAGTAATAATTGAGAGGGGGGATAAATCAATGGCCTCAAAAATATTCCAATAATCAACCCAAAAAATAGTACAACAATATTAAGCCTTTAGTTATCTTCAGTCCTATAAGATGAATGCCTCCAAATACTTTTATGAAATTACTACTACTCGGAATGCTTTGTAAAACCTTCTACTATATTTTTACCGAATAGCAGTCTGTTAATTTACCGAAAGATAGTAAAGTATCTAGAGTATACCGATCAATCCAGTTAAGTTATGTGTAATGAAAAACACTAAATTAATGACTCATAATAACATTGACACATGGATTTTTAACGTGGAAACCCTGATAAGGGAAAAACCACTTAGGACTGGTAACTCAAAATTTTCACTCTTCTGAAGTGATCTCAATGAAGAGTCAACCCTGTTAAAGGTTACAAACACACTGTTAGGTGTGACCTTGTTAGAGGATTTATAAGTTTAGTCTGTCACTTGATATCAAGCATCTCTATGCTACCTTCCTTGACCAAACACTCACTTGGCCTGTCAATAGGTATCTGGAATCTCATGCTATCTTCATGATCAAAATTTTTGATACTCCTTGGGATGTATCTTAATATAGAAAGGATATTTAAATCCTACTTGGTTAAGAGACTTTCTGAATCAATGGTTAAACTGAAACAGTATGATCTATTCACATATGCAACTTATACTTGCAGATTTTTAGATCTATTGTAATATCATAAAACTATTCTGATCAATATGTCTTGGTTTATACCTTTGCTCCAGTTTGATTCTGCTCAGTGATTTTGTGCTCTATTTCTCAGTGTCTACAAAAAACTTTAGCTCTCTCCTCAGTTTGATAGATCAGGACTGTATGAAGTTGCTCTTCGCCAGGTTCTCTTCAGCATCCTCTTTTCATTCATTCACCCACCACAATTCGTAATGAATTGAGTTGTCTCTTTATAGACATGATATCACCGTTATTAGGTTCTTTATTTTCTTTATCTTGGTATGATCCATAATTCTCGCTAATTATATTTAAAGAAAAACTCATGTTTTATCTCTCAGAGATCTTCTTGCCAATTGGACAAAACAACTTTAAATCAATTACTTATCTCTAGCTTTATCTTGTTGATGAAAAATGGATAACTACCAATTAACTCCATATTTACCTCTACCAACTAGATATTTTTTCATTTCTAAACTCAAGTTAATTTTGGTGTTTTAACTCTTTGATAGCTTTGGTCAACACTCCAGTTATCCTTCGGCTTCTCTGTTGGTTTACACTATGTTTCTAGCCATCGGTTATGCTTGTGATTCTTCTCATGGGTAATGCTCATCGATGTTCTTTCTTGGGCA
This sequence comes from Thuja plicata, assembly GCA_018584345.1. Lineage (NCBI taxonomy): Eukaryota > Viridiplantae > Streptophyta > Pinopsida > Cupressales > Cupressaceae > Thuja > Thuja plicata. The sequence goes on along the minus strand of MU223446.1, from coordinate 344,834 downwards.
TCACTGTGACTTGAATTTTAGTGATCTCTATCTGTCGGTGTTCACTTACTGTCAGTATTTGAAGTTATATTGTGAATGCTTCTCTTTTATGCATTACTAAAAGCATAATCTTTTTCTCTTTGATTCTATAAATTCTTTGACACTTTGATTATAACTGATTAGATTATATCAAGTTGACATCAATGAAAATAGAATCAATTAACTAATTTAATGTCTTACATATCCTTCTGCATTTTGGTGATCAACTTAACATCTTCAAACATTCAATCATTTACATGTCATCAATCTCTCCCTTTGGGATTGATGGCAACATACTACATTATCATACTATACTATCACTAATAAAATATGAAATATATAGTTTCATCAAGCTTTCCTAATGTAACTATTACAAATTTTTGGCACTCAGTAAGCTCAAAAATAGCGTAGATTTGTTTCATGTAGAATGGTTGTCTTCAATCTTCAATCCCTTCTCTGGATAGATGTATCATCTTATATCTCTGTTCTGATATGTGCTCTACCTTGACTGGTCCTCTTCTTAATAATCTCTATTGTTCCTTTGACAACAATCTTTCTCTTTGTCTGAACTCTCTCCCTTTTTTACTTCTTTCCCTTAGATGGATATTTCATATGTAATAAATTTCTCTCCCTTAGAATACTGATTAACTCTTTGTTTCTGATTTTCAGGAACTTCACCTTATGGATAATGATATAATCTCTCCCTTTATCATATCTCTCCCTTATGTCAATGTGATGAAGGGAAAGGTAGGAGAATCCCCAATGGAGATGTCCTAGCCCCAGAAAATAACCACACAATGAAAAAAAAAATAACAACACAGAGATTTAGATCCACACAATGCAAATACTCATAATAGAA
>MU223446.1:309666-319865 GCA_018584345.1 Thuja plicata | reverse complement strand
TTAATCATAGGGATTTTAGCTAATAATCATTTAAGATTTAGGAATTAAATGTAATGTCAGATTTATGCAAATTTGGGTTTTCTGCATTTGAAACTCAGTCAATTAAAGTCAATTAGGAGAATAATTTTCCTAATACAATAGGACCTCGAAGATAAGAAAATGCACCAAAATTGATTAGGTTTAGGTGCCAATTTTGGGGTGTTACAATAGCCAGTGAATTCTTTTGAAGTAAATTCCCCTCCTCTATCTAACCTTAATCATTTCAATTTATTTTCACTTTGTTTTTCTACCATTGCTTTATACCATTTAAACATCTTAAATGCTTGTGATTTATCTTTTAAGAACATGATTGTCATCATTCTAGAATAATTATCAAAAAAGAGAATAAAATACCTATCTCCATAGTAGCTCTTTGTCCTCATGGGTCCATATAGATCTGTATGGAATAATTCTAGAATTGCATTAGATATATGGGTTTTACTTTTGAAACTAGACTTTGTCATCTTACCTTTTTGACAATTCTTGCACATGATATACTCAGGCTTAGTCATGCTCGGTAAGCCTCTGACATTCCTTTTACTGCTTATCTTTATCATGTTGTCAAAGTTCACATGATGCAATATTTTATGGCACAACCATATGTCTTCGTTTCTAGCCATTAAACAAGTGGTGTTAGTGTCATAAAGATAGAAAAGGTTACATTTTGTCTTCTCACCAATACCAATCAATCTTCCTGATTCATTGTAGATCTTTGCCTTCTTATTTTCAAATACTACTCTATGACCTGAATTGTTCAACTGTGAAAAAATTAACAAGTTATAATTCATTCCTTTGACCCAGTAGGCATTTTCACATTTTATCAAGTTATTCAACATTATGGTTCCTTTACCTTCAACTGGACAAGGTGTATCATTTCCCATTCTCACTGAACCACCATTATAGTATTCAAAAGTCTCAAAATTTTATTTATCACCAGTCATATGGTGAGTGCAGCCACTATCTATGATCCAGACATCATTTTTACTAACTTTAGATGTGAGTGCAATTTCTACATACCTTTCTTCATCTTCATCTAAATCATCCTTCATGGCTACAAATACCATCTCAATGTCTTCTTCTGATTCAGTGTTGGTGTCATCATCTATGTTCTCAGCTAGGTAACAAGATTTCTTCCCTTTTTCCTTGTAGTCTCGGTTATCTCTCTTGTTAGATTGTCAGTTGCTTTGGTAATCTCTATTATCACCTTTATCAAACTTCTTCTCATATGATCTGTCATTTCCTCTAACATCTTTTCTTCGGTTTGGACATCTTTTAGCAAAGTGTCCAACCTCTTTGCAATTAAAACATATAAGTGGTAATTTACCTTTGTATCTACCTTTTCCTCTCTGCAATCTTCTGGCCATAAGTGCTTCAATCTCATCAAGTCCTTGATCCTCATTATCACTGTCACTATCATTTCTAACAACATGTCTATGACTTGAGTTAATTATCTTGAGATAATATTTGAATACAGATTCTATAGATGGTAAGACACTATTGTCAAATTTATTCATCTCAAATGAAATTAGTCTATCAATCAGACTATCTAGAGCGACTATATTGTTTGCAACTACTCTCATTTCTTGAATAGCAGAAAATCTAATAGCATATACAGGCAGTAAGGTTCTTAAGATTTTACTTACCACTTTCTCCTCTTCAAGTACACCTCCAACTCCTCGGATATAATTTACTACCTCTTTGATTCTGTAGCTATACTGAGTAATGTTTTCTCCTTCTTTCATCCTTTGGTCATCAAACCTCCCTCTTAGGATTTTTTCCTTTTCTCTTAGTACATTGGAATCTCCTCCATGTACAAGCTTCAACTTATCCCACATTTTCTTTGCAGAGGTGCAAGTTTTGATATCTTCAAACTCAGCATTGGAGACTGATGATAAAATTTCTATCATCATGCAGTTATGCTCACGTTTTACTGTTAATTTCTCAAGAGTGTCAATTCATGTAGGAAACACATATTCAGTATCTAAGTATTGAACAATATCATTTCCAATACCTGATAGGTGGAGTCTTATTCTGCTTTGCCATGATGCAAAATTGTCTTTATTCAACTTGGGCACATCTCTTTTTTTCATCTTGTGATCTTTTTCTTGAGCTATTAAACTCCCTTTCTAAGCACACAAGCTCTGATACCAATTGTTAGTAATAACTGAGAAGTGGGGGGGGGGGGGGGGGGGTGAATGAGTGACCTAAAAAATATTCCAATAATCAACCCAAAAACTTAGTACCACAACATTAAGCCTCTAGTTATCTTTCGTCCTATAAGATGAATGCCTCCAAATACTTTTATCAAATTACTACTGTACGGAATGCTTTGTAAAACCTTCTACTATATGTTTACCGAATAGCAGTCTGTTAATTTACCAAAAGACAGTAAATTATCTAGAGTATACCGATCAATCCAGTTAAGTTATGTGTAATGAAAAACACTAAAGTAATGAGTCATAAACACATTGAAGAATGGGTTTTTAACATGGAAACCTTGTTAAGGGAAAAACCACTTGGGACCAGTAACCCAAAATTTTCACTCTTCTAAAGTGAGCTCGGTGAAGAACCAACCCTGTTAAAGGTTACAAACACACTGTTAGGTGTAACCTTGTTAGAGGATTTAAAAGTTTAGTCTGTCACTTGATATCAGGCATCTCTATGCTACCTTCCTTGATCAAACACTCACTTGGCCTGTCAATAGGTATCTGACATCTCATGCTATCTTCATGATCAAAATTTTTGATACTCCTTGGGATGTATCTCAATAGAGAAAGTATCTTTAAATCCCGCTCGGTTAAGAGACTTTTTGAATCAATGGCTAAATTGAAATAGTATGATCTATTCACATATACAACTTATACTTGTATATTTTCAGATCTATTGTAATCTCATAAAACTATTCTGATCAATATGTATTGGTTTATACCTTTGCTCCACTTTGATTCTGCTCGATGATGCTATGCTCTGTTGCTCGGTGTCCACAGGAAACTTTAGCTCTTTCCTCAGCTTGATTGATCAGGATTGTATGAAGTTTCTCTTCATCATTTTCTCTTCAACATCCTCTTTTCATTCATTCACCCACCACAATTTGTAATAAATTGAGTTGTCTCTTTATAGACATGATATCACCATTTTTAGGTTTTTGATTTTCTTTATCTTGGCATGATCCACAATTCTCACCAATTAGATTTAAATAAAAACTCTTGTTTTATCTCTCAGAGATCTTCTTGAAAACTAGACAAAACAACTTTAAATCCATTACTTATCTCTAGCTTTATCTTGTCGATGAAAAAAAAGATAACTACCAGCTAACTCCATATTTAGCTCTGCCAGCTATATATTTTGTCATTTCTAAACTCAAGTTAATTTTGGTGTTTTACCTCTTTGATAGCTTCGGTCAAAACTCCATTTCTCCATGGGCTTCTCCGCCAGTTTACACTATCTTTCTGGCTATCAGTTATGCTTGTGATTCTACTCGTCGATGTTCTTTCTTAGGCATCACTATGACTTGACTTTTAGTGATCTTTGTCTGTCGGTGTTTGAAGTCATATTGTGAATGCTTCTCTTTTATGCATTACTGAAAGCATAATATTTTTCTCTTTGATTCTCTGAATTCTTTGACACTTTGATTATAACTGATTAGATTATATCAAGTTGACATCAATGACAATACAATCCATTAACTGATTTAATGTCTTACATTATCCTTCTACATTTCAGTGATCAACTTAACATAATCAAACATTCAATTAGTTACATGTCATCAACTGCCATTCATCATCTCTGAGGAGCACACACAATTTTTCCATAGAAGATCTATCTTAAATGGAGTCATCATAGCACAGGAATCCATTCATACACTCCAAAGTATCAATAAGTTGGGAAATTTAATAAATTTGGACATTAGGAAGGATTTGAGATTCTTGTGCAAAATATTGAAAGAATTTAGTTTCAGTAGGCAATTCATTAACTGTATCTTTGAATGCATATCCACCCCAAGAGTTTCATTGTTAGTAAATGGATATCCTAAGGGATTTTTTGAAATATCTAGAGGTTTGAGGCAAGGAGACCCTGTTTCTCCATTTTTGTTTATCATCATGGAAAAGGCCATCAATTATTATTAAGAAATTGAAGAATATTAGGGATAAAGACTTCAAGAAATATTAGTACAAGACATGAACATTTGTAGATGATACCATGTTATTTTGCAACTCCAAGAAGAAGGAAGCAAGACAATTTATCAAAATGTTGTCACAATGTGCTTTAGCCTCTAGACAAGAAGTTAATTAGAACAAGTCTGAAGTATTTTTTATAAACACACATAGAAGTGAAGAGATGCAAATTTTTAATGTACTAGGTTACAAGAAAGGTTTTATCCCTTGCTCCTATTTGGGCCTCCTATTGGATAGACACCTTATAAATACTAACCTTTGTAAACCTGTCAAATATAAGATGGAAAAATTCCTTGCATACTTGAAAGATAAATGGTTATCTTGGGAAGGAAGGATATTATTTCTGAAATCTATGATTTCCTCCCTTCCTATCTATCTCCTTCCATTTTTTTCTCTTGCAGCTAGGGCTAATAAAGTCTTCATTTGAAAAATGAGAAGGTTCTTTTGGAAGAGCTTGTCAAAGAGGCATAATGTGACATTGATTTCCTGGGACAAAGTTTGGAAACCAAAGGAATGTGGGGGTGTTGGGATGCGGAACCACTAAGAACAAAAAAAACCTCTAGGGGCCAAAAGGATATAGAAAATGGTTAGGAATCCTCATTTTAAATGGGATAGAATTCTTCAAGAGAAGTATCTCAATGGAAATGAGGAGATGTGCATTCTCAAGACAACTAATCCACCAAAGAGGACCAAAGGATGGAACTTTGCACTTAAATACAAACCCATAATATGTAGGTTTGTTTCATGGGATATTCAAGATGGGGAAAAGGCTATTTTTGGGAAGATTCATGTTGTGGAATACCAAGTATTGACTTCTCTATCAAATGATATAGTGAGTCTCTTTCAATGTTGGCCAACAAAGATAAATTATGGATTTCTTATAAGGTTTTGGAAAATTTGTCCCTCCCACTTGATTTGGGAAATCTAGAAAGAATGAAGCCACAAGATATTTGAGGATAAGGAAATGAATCTTGGCTCTTTTTAGAATAAGATGGAGGCAAAAATTGTTGAATTGGTCAATCATAGGGCCTCTATCTTTCCACCGAAAGGGGAAATATTCAGTGTGGGATGGTAAAATGAGATTTAAATGGGTAGGATTAAGGGTTTTTTCCTTTACTAGCCTAGGTACAAAGGATGGAATCAATTTTAGGGAACAAGCCTATCAGTATTTGCCTAAGCATGCTTGGTATAATTTAAACTTTTAAGGGGCCTCCTAGGGAAATCTGGGGCCCTTAGGAGATGGTTGCATCATTAAGAATTGGGATGGGGATTTGGTTAGTAAGAAGATGATGCCCCTTGGGATCAACACTAACAAATTCACAATGCATTAATTTTAGGCCTTATCTTATGTAAAGAGTTGGGATTTGATAAAATTAGAGCAGATGGAGACTCAACAATTGTGGAAAATATTGTTAGACAAGGTAGTACTCCAAACTAGAAACTAAATAGTATGCTAGGCAGAGCATTGGATATTTTGAAAGTCTTTGATGCCTTCATGATCAATCACATTTTAGGGAGGCTAATATACTAGGCAGAGCATTGGATATTCTAAAAGTCTTTGATGCCTTCACGATCAATCACATTTCTAGGGAGGCTAATAAAGAGGTTGATCTACTAGCTAATTTGGTGGTAGAATGAGTTAGCTTAAAATATTTAAATGAATTAGGTTAATCATCAACAAAGAAAAAAAACTCTCAAGTTCAACTTGGCGCCAATAGTTTTTAAAATTTAGATTATTAGTCATTGTTTAGAAAAGAGGCTTGGTCATATGGGAAACACCTTGGATCTGAAAGTTGGAGATCATGAGAAGATTATTTAGATAAAATGGTAAATGAAACTCCATGATGGAAAGATGACTTGGCATCTAGAGAAGACACGATAGCAAAACTCAAAAATGTCCAATTGTAATACTTCAATAAGGAGAATTTTTTGATACCTTGAAACCATAACAATACATGTGGTAGAGTAGATTAAGGACAAGTTACATATGTCATTTGGTGTAAAAAATAATGATTAGGAAATGTGGCTCCTTAATTATATTCATATCAATCACTGTCACATGTGGGAAATATGACATCAAAAGATAGATGAGTTAGTTTTAAGATAAATAAAAGCCCTATTTTTCCCATTCTACACATTACCCTTCTAGCAAGTTGTAGGCTCTCTCTGCAAGGGTTTGATCTTATATTCAATGTTGTGATTAACCTACAAAAAAGGAAAATGTCATTCCTAGGTGAGATAAATCAAGAACATTTGGAAAAAATTCTTAAACCCAATGACAATTTCTTTCTCATGGTGGTGAAATGAATTCTAGGAGGACTCATAAAAGAGCATCAAAATAAAGTAAATAGTGGCATCACCTCTTTGTTTGTGTCTATTTTGTTGGTCATGGGTAAGTCTAAATTTTTATTCATTTAGTTGTGTCATGTTTTTTATGTGAAAATATTTTAGGAGACCTGAATTTGGCAGTTTGACACGTTGATGAGAACCTAATGGTTCCCAACCTAGAGGACTATTATACTTAAAGTATTCCTAGAGATGTTTTTAGAAATAACAAGGCGGTAGATAAAAATTTGATACTCACTTTGGGAAATAAAATGGATTTTGAAGAAAGGAAGTTAGTTATAGAAAGAGACATTGATTTCCTCCAAAAATGGCTAGGGTTGAAATTTTCTAGGGGAGGTGACTAGTGGAAGGAGTATCTATTTACTGAGGGTTGTGATCCCTTCAAGGCCAATGCAAGAAATGTTGAAATGTAGTAGGAAAAAGTGAAGAAACCCAAAGGAAAGTGAGGAATACCAAGGAAAATAGCACCATCGACATCTCTTGCTCATGGAGTTACTTTTGAGGTTGGATCGTCAATTGCTCGTGTGAAGCATCTACCCCCACATGGTGATTTTTACTCTATTGATCAAAGCCTACTCGGAAAAAGGAAGCACAAAGGATGGTAGAACCCATGTGGGTTCTGGTATTCTCAGACTAGGTGAAGAAAATAGATAAGTTAGAAAATGTTTTGCTCAAATTTGGGTGATTTCCATGTTATGTAATTGGAAGTATAACATCTAGGGTTTTTGTATGAAAGTTGGATATAGCTCATGGCTGGTAATCAAGGGTAGGCTAGTATGCCATTTTTTATAGCCAAAGATATATGTAATGAAAAAATATAGATAGATCAAGTTTGAGGTGTTTTAGCTAGTCTATTTAGCCCCAATTTTGGTAGCTATATAGTAGGGAGGTTGGTGTAATGTCATGTTTGTAATTAGTTATAGCTCTAATGCAGTATAGTATGGATAAGGGATATAGAAAGGTATACTAACAGTCTAGAGATAGGATCAACCTACTTGTTATGTGAATTGTATGCATTTTTTGTTAATTAACTGATGAATATCTAATGGAGATGATGAAGATCGAGTGATACCGAGTATCATGATTGTAGAAATGGTTAGATTAGTTGTTGTTTTATCATTGATGTCAAGCAATTGATTAATTGATTTTTATTATGTTACCATATCTTAAGTGGAGAAGTTAAATGGGTGACAAATACAGATCAAACAATGATTAAGTATGATGATATAGTTTTTTTCTACTATATATTTGATGTTATCAAAATGGTACATTTGATTAATCAATTCGGGAACTACAATGAATTAAGTTATGACTGAAAGAGTTACTTTACCAAGCTAGACTAAGTCAGTCGGTAGAATTTTATGTGATTCCTTGACATTCACTGAGCACCATGCATGGAAGATGAGTTAGACACCGAGCAGTGAATGAAGTCAGTTACTGAGCTGCAAAGCAAGTTTTACCTAGTACAATATACTAATATTAAATGATGATAACATTGAATTTAATATGAGGCAATGATGAGATGGATGAGGAAATAGATTAAATGAAGTTTGTTACAAGATCTACAAATGGGGAAATTCAATGAGAAGATCTAAGGCGAAGATCAAGTGGTTAAATAGAATTGTGAAGAGTTCCAAGAAAAGTACAAGTTCCAAGGTAAAAGTGAGATGGTTTACCGAGTTGTAAAATATGAAGAATATGATCAAAAAAATGAGCGCAAATGGAGGAAAATAAAATTAAGGAGAATAAGAGACAAAATTATGTCTCTATAAAGAATTAGAAATACACGGAGAAAATGAGGGTGGTGAATTGAACAGAGAAGAAGAAGAAGCTGAAGAACAACATTTACCAAATAGAATAGAGAAAGAGAAATTGAATAATCTACAGCCTAAGAAAGAGATCAATGGATTATGTGATGCCATTATTTAATTGAGTATAAAGGATCTGATACAAGAAAAGGTAGTTGATATATTTGGAGATCAAAGTTTATTGTTTCCTATTAATGTTTGTAACAGAGAAATCTCTTGACCGAGTGGATTTAACAGTCCTATTTACAAAACCTAGATTTAGGTGACATTCCAAAAGAGTGTTTAAAGACCTCTAAAAAGGCCACTCCTAACAGGGTGAAGATCTTAATAGATCTAAGGTAAATACCCTAATAGGGTCACATTTAGCAAATGTGTTTGTAATCTTTAACAAGATAAGTTCTTAACCGAGCGTACTTTAGAAGGATACATTTTTATTGTGGGTTACAATTCCCACAAAGGTTTTTCCTAAATTGGGTTTCCTCGTTAAATCTTGTGTTTACTGAGTTAAATATGGAGTTATATGAGTTAATCTGATGTTTCTAAGTTTGAATGATTGATCTACATATATGAGATGTATTGTTGCTTATGTTATTGAGTTATTGCGTGAATTGGTTATTTACTTATTTAGTGTTACCGAGTGAATCAGTGATTTTAGTTTTAAGTGTTTAAGTTTTGATTTGTTTGATTCACCCCCCCCCCCCACCCCTCANTTCCCCCCCCCCCCCCACCCCTCAGTGGGACCAACAATCGGTATCAAAGCTAAGTTACTCAAAAGTGTTAAGTTTGAAAGGACTCGAGTCAAGATCTAAAGATGTATAAGAGGGAAGCACCAAAGATGAATAGGGATCGTTTCTCTACATGGAAATGTAGAATGAGGTTGCATGTGTCTAGAGTAGGAGAGTATGGACTTCACTATCTTGATAATGAATATGTAGCACCAACTACTACACCTATGACTATCAGTGAGAACAGACAGAAACAAGAACACACACAAGTTATGATTGAGATTTCTTCTATACTTACCGACCAGGATTATGATCATCTTGATGGTTTCCAAACATTGAAAAAAATGTGGGATAAGCTTATTTTAACCTATGGTGGAGATAAACATGTTTAGAAGGCTAAAGAAGAAAGTTTGAGAGGAAAATTTGACTCTGTGAGGATGAAGGAAGCAGAGAACATAGTGTAGTATAGTACAAGACTTAATGAGACTATTAATTCTATTAGAGGAGCTGGTGGGATCATAATAGAGGATGATGTTACAAGAAAAATTTTGAGAACCCTGCTACCGAGTTATGTTATTCATGTGTCTTCTATACAAGAGCTAAGATCTATACCCCATATGAATGTTTCACTAGATGCTATTATTGGTAAGTTAACTACATTTGAGCTAAATGATTTTGACAATAGTTTGTTTGCTACTTCTAAGATTGAATCTGTATTTAAGTCTACTTTAAAGATTGGAAAAGCTAGGGAATTTGTTGCTAGAGATGGATATTTGAGCAGTGCTAGTGAGAAATTCCATACACTAATACATTAGGGGTCAATTTGCGACGGCAGGCAAATGCAATGTGTTTTTGGCTTTTTTTTTCAATTATAGCCCGACGATGTCGCAATTGCGACGGCAGTGGGATATAAGAGAAAAATAAAAGGAAAACGTTGCTCATTTGTTGCCTCTAAATGAGATAGTGAGAGATAGCTTTTGTAGCGGCATACGCCCATATCTAGCTCGGCGAAGAACTCTGCTCCCTCTCTCTCCCTTCCAGCCGACGCTTTACGGCTTCACGAAGTCTGGCTCCCTGATCAACTCACTCAGAATTGGCAGACTGTG
>MU223446.1:260280-295691 GCA_018584345.1 Thuja plicata | reverse complement strand
TATTTGTCACGGCTGGATCAAGCGATCATGCGACATGAAGTAGATCGCGAAGTCGGAAGACTTTTCCTTGACTGTTGAATTCTTCATGCGATCAAGCGACTGAGGGCGGGCCCCATTCTTTATGTGAATTGTAACATAGATCTGGCGACCTCGCGACCAAAGAACAACGCTAAGTCAGAAGACGCAGAGGGAATATTCCAAGATGTTAAGAGACTACGTGACACAGAGGAAAAGCGAAGTTGGGAGATAAAAGAGAATATTCGCTCAGGCTGAAGCGATCAAGCGACTTGGAAAATAGGCACATGCTTTTAGTGATGGAAAAAGTAACTGCGAAACATAACGTGCCAAGGCTTAGGACTTTTTCCTGTTCATTTGCATGAAAGACTTAGGGTTTAGGGGTTTTAAATAGAGCTAAGACCTGGGAACCATGACAGAGAAATGCCAGATAGGGCAGATCAGGCCAATTTGCACAGAAATGGAAAAATTGGGTAACAATAATATCAATCAATAATATTGTCTTGTTAATTAACAATAAGCATAAAATTTGTTTTATTTAAATGATGAAATGTATACAATGTTATAATATTGGTAATCAAGCAATATGAGTTTCTCTAGTGGTGGAGAACTAGTGCTCTTGAAAGAGATGTCACAAGTTTGAATTCCATTGGGAGGGTATGGCAAGATGACAATGAGTATGAATTAGATTTTTATAATAGGTGGTGATAAGATACCTTTGATTTTCAACATTAATGAAAGGAACATATAAGGAAAGGCAATAATCCAACATTAAATGTTAAATACAAGAAGTATTAATCATTTCTAAATATGAATTAGATTTATATAAGGGGTGGTAATAAGACACTTTTGATTTCTAACATTAATGAAAAGTATATGTGTTTTTCCAAAAAACATTATTGTGGTGATATATGGTTTGAAGTTATGTACTTTCTCAATATTATTGATTGATGCTTATGTGGGCATTCATTGTCACTTACATGATTTTAAGTCCGTTACAAGATTAATACAAAAAATAATTAATTAAACTCATCATGCTTTTTATTATAAAAGTATAAAAAACAAGGGTGTTGACCCTATACAAAGACAATCCAAATAGGTCACTTACAACTAGTTAAGAACAGATCATTGACAATAATAGTCATTATAGACCACTTACATTAGTAGAATAAATAATAACCTATATCAAGGGTGGGTAGAAATTTCACCCACAAATCAAAGGAAGAGTTTGGAAAGAGGAGAAAGAATAATCTTTTATCTTTAGATGAACAATAGTCCAAGAAACATTATCATTAGGAACAACATCACTAAGGGGGAGAAGAGAGGAAATCCCCTTTGTGATATTGTCAACACAAGGAGAAAATCTTTGATGAGGTGATACATCAACCACCAAAGTTTGGATTAGAACATGATAAATAGGCGGAGAAGGGTCTGTGGGGCCAAAGGGGATTACACCAAAAGTAAGAGGTGGAGTAGGGTCCACTAGTCCTAAGGATGTTATACTAGCATGAAAATGCAAAATACATTTCCAGGAGGAATCATCATATGTCTATGAAGAGTTGTTATATGAAGAATGGAAAGAAACTACCATCACGTGATAACCAAATGGAAGCACCTTTATGATGAGAGAAAAAAATTATCCCCAAGTGACTAGTAGAGAAGAACTAACAACATCAGAAGGGGAGACACTCATAATCGAGTGACTGAATCCATGGCCTATCTTCAACCATGAAAACCACATTCCCAGGAAAAGGAATGGAGATGTCAATATCAATCAAAATGCATGCAAAAGTAGAAAGACCCATGGAGGAGGTGGTATTATAAACCTTCAAGAAGTGGTCAATAGAGTTTTTAATGGATTCAAAATAAGAACTATCCCAAAACTGAAAGGGAAGATTGGGGAGACAAATTAACACTAGACACACACTGAGTGGTTCAATAAGAGGATTAAATGATTATGATGCAGTCTAGGTTGGAGGATCCAAGAATGGATAGTCCAAACCCTGATTGTAGCTAATAGAAACAACAACAACAACAACAAAAACATAATGGAGCACACCAATCAATAGATATAGAAAAGAACATTCAATTTATTGCAACATGTTGGGTTGTAAGGCCTTCTTGGTTATGACCAATTACAAATATATGAATCCAAGATCTAGCATAGATATTCTCCAAGCATTAGGCCATTCACATTCTTTCCAAATATACAACTCAGATCCAATACTCAGATCCTCAGATCTGGTCTCCTCCTCCTTACTATCTAATCATCCTAAGCTAAGAACATAACACTACTTTAAATACAAGATTCAACCAACTGGTCGGCCACAAAATATAACAAAGGAGATACAAATGACCCAGATTTAGGTCCCCACAATCCCCAATGAGATATCTAAATTAAAATTCATGCTACACATATTAAATACACCAACTCGACCTCCCAGATCTGAAAGAGCACAAGTCAGCCAGCCCAAACTGTCAAGCGCTAGAAAGCCACAACTATCGAGCACCAAAAGTGTTGAGCCCATTAGCCAACATATGTCAAGAAACACCAAAAGTTGAGCACCAATATGTGTCAATCCCTTCAGTGACCGAGTTCCTTGTCTAACACTATGACCAAGAAATCAACACTCACCAACCGAGTAACACTTCACCAACTAAGATCAAAACACACCAAGTACTCTCTAAAGAAAATAGATTTTTGTGTAATACAGGATTGCCAAGAATCGTAGGATGCTCCTACATCAGACACCCTAGGTAAAAGAAGATTTTCCCATAAAGGTAATCATGAACATCTTAAGGGAATCAGAACATGTATATCATATTTGTTCTTAACCCATATTTCCTCTTGTCCTTTATTCCATGTTGTCTTCACTCTGTCCACTGTCACATTCAACAAGTTCATCTGCCCTGCACTTTTCTCATTTCTCCTTTTTGCAACTGACAACAACTGACTTTGACCATCCTCTGCACTATTGATACCATCAGTATTTTGGTGAACCACATCCTCACTAGACTCACTAATAAACTCAATATCATATAAATCTCTTTGTGTCACTAGTGTCATCATCTATTTCACTGTCTTCATCAGAAATGTCATCCGTGTCTTAATCTCTGCAATTTCCTCAGAGATTTCATTCTATTTTCCCTTCAAACTATCTTGTATTTTATCCATAGGCTTAGGTTCATCAACTCTCTACTCCTCATGTTTGTCATTGTCACTTGGAAAACATCTGATAACTCCACATCCCTTAGTCCCTGCTCCCTACAAAGGTATCAATTATTTCTTGGATCCACCATGCCTTACTACATAGGTGTTAGCACGACCATCAAACATAACATGTTTGTCAAATTTCCAAGGTCTACCGATCAATAGATGACAAGAATCCATAGGTACCACATCACACAATATCTCATCATAATAAGATCCAATCTTAAAATTAACAAGGCATTTCTTCTCAATCCTAACCTTAGACACGTATTGTAGCCAACTAATCTAATAAGGATTAGGATTTTTCCTCCTTTCCAAACTCAACTTACTAACCATCTCTTCTGAAACAATATTCTCAGAACCGCCACCATCAATTAAGACATTACATACCTTGTTCGTGCACTTACATCTGGTTCTGAATAAATTTCTTCTTAGCACTGGTTAATTAATACATGCAGCCAACCTCCTAGTGAGAATAACTTCACCTTCTTTTGTAGCATTCGCCATGTCTTCCTTGCTATTTAGTGCAATTATTCTTTTAGGACATTGAAAATCCCTATGACCCTTCTCACAACACTAAAAATAAGTACCCATGAACTCATTTCTCCATCTTCCTCTTTGTCCACCATTATAGTTCCTAGTGGTTTGAACACTTCCAAATCCTTCATCAGCATGTTTAGGATTCTCTATCATATTACTCTCAATATTTGTTTCACCAGTCTTACCACCTCAGTTTTTGTTACTCTGTCTTCCTCCAAACCTCTTGCTCAGCTTTTCCTCAATCATCAATGCCATCTGATAATCATCTCCTATTTTTTTCATCCAAATAGTAAGTAACTCTTCTTGTATACTAGGTCTCAAGCCATAGATATACCTAGCAACCTTTTCTTTATCATCTTCTGAATGACCAGTCCTAATTAGGATTATGTAAAACTCCACGGTATACTCTTGCACCGATTTGCTTTTCTACTTCAAACCTTGCATTTTCTTAAACATATCCAATTCACAATCCACCAGAATAAATTGCTTCTTCAACTTCTCAACCATACAATTCCATATGATGATCTTGTATTTACCTCTTCAAATTCTTTCCAATTGAAATTCTCTCCACCATATGTTTGCATGACCTTTTAGCCTTGTCTTTGCAAACTGAACTCTATCAGGATCTTCTACTTCTTCATATTCAAAGTATTCATCCATCTCATTAATCCAATTGATCAAATATTTTGGCCTAAGGCTTCCAAAAAAAGTAGAAAATTTGATCTTAGGTATTTTCCCAATTTTAGTTACAACTCTCAGAAATCTAGCCTCCTCTGGATCTATGACATCTTCTATAGCCTCTTCAAAATGATCTTCTTCTTCAGACTCTTCACCATTATCTTGGTGTTCTCTAGACACATTATTTGTTTGAAACTCCTCTTGCAGATCTTGCACCTACTTCTGCAAAGCTTGGTAATCTTCAAGACTGGCCTCCACCTTATGTTCTTCTTCTATAATCTCACAACTCTTCCTAGGAGGCATCTTCAAGATCTTTTCAAACCTTGTGTGATAAATCACTTTCTAACCCAAGGTCCTTGTGCAAACTGCATCAACCTTCAACTATTTGTCCACATGCTCAAGAACTTCAAGCTCTGATACCACCTAACACAGTCCAGGATGGAGGATCCAAGAATGGATAGTCCAAACCCTGATTGTGAATAACAACAACAACAACAACAACAAAAATGACATAGTGGAACACAACAATCAATAGAGATAGAAAACAACATTCAATTTATTGCAACATGCCTGGCTGTAAGGCCTTCCCAGTTACGGCCAATTACAAATATATGAATCCAAGATCTAGCACATATTTTCTGCAAGCATCAGGCCATTCACCTTCTTCCAAAATATACAACTCAGATCCAATACTCAGATCCTCAGATTTGGTCTCCTCTTCCTTACTATATAATCATCCTAAGCTAAGAACATAACTGTACTTTAAATGCAAGAGGCAACCAATTGGTCGGCCACAAAATCTAACATAGGAGATACAAACAACCCATATTTAGGTTCCCACAATCCCCAATGATATATCTAAATTAAATACCACACTACACATATGAAATACACCATGTTAGCCTCCATATCTAAAAGAGCACAATCGGCCAACCCAAACTGTCGAGCGCCAGAAAGAAAAAACTATCAAGCACCAAAAGTGTCAAGCCCCTCAACCAACATATGCCAAGGAAAATTGAAAGCCAAGCACCAGTATGTGTTGAGCCCTTCAGTGACCGAGTTCCTCGGTCAACACTATGACCGAGCAATCAACACTCACCAACCGAGTAACACTTCACCAACTATGATCAAAACACACCAAGTACTCTCCAAAAAAAAAATATTTCTGTGTGATACATGATTTACAAGAATCCTAGGATTCTCTTGCATCATATTATGCCCATGGTTTGGAAAAGAGAGAGTGAACACCCCAAGCCCACAACTTACTCAACCAAATCACAGTCAAAAGAAGGAAAAAAAGAGTAGTGATATAAAAAAATCTTAACACAAGGAAAAATATCAATGTTACTAACAACCAAAGGGCTTCTAAGAATCCAGTACCCATGGATAAAGACCTATAGATAAGTCTAAATACCAACAAATCTACACACTAACCTACAATGTTGGTAGAAATCTATATTTTCCACCACATCTTGTCCATAAACCATAATTAGGGAGGTCTTGGAAGAATCAAGAGGACAAGATTTTCCCTTGCGAGGAATAATAATAAAAAATTTGGCAACATGAGAAAAGATCCTCCCATCAGTAGAAAAAGAGGCTTTATGGGGGACCCCAACACCCACAACACTAGAAGACATAGGAGTAGGTAAGAAGGATGCTTAGTAAGAAGTGATGCAAAAACACCACCTGGAAGGATTATCTGCAAAACCTCAAGGACCAACAACCTAGACCCCACCAAGGGCATAGTAATATCCACATCAAAGAGCCTAGACCCAAAAAATAGAGCAACACCAACCAAAAATGGAGGTGTAGAGCGAAAGCATTCAGTATTATCCCATGAGAAGGAGTCGTCTTTAATTAAAGTCATTAAGTTTCCATGATCTATCACAGTATATTTAAATGAGTGTGGAATAAAATCTATAGGATTTTATGTATCAATGTGTAAGGTCACACTTTAAAATTCATATCATGTTTCTTGAATAAGATTATGTAGAAGTTATTTTAGAAATATTTAGAATGCATTTGTATCAATATTTAGTAGATTTTCTTAGTCATCCATTTAATATGATATATGGATCCATATCAAAATGTTTTGTATCAACATTTAACATAATATAGATCATATCATGTT
The DNA here is from genome assembly GCA_018584345.1 of Thuja plicata. Lineage (NCBI taxonomy): Eukaryota > Viridiplantae > Streptophyta > Pinopsida > Cupressales > Cupressaceae > Thuja > Thuja plicata. Next base: position 289,116 of record MU223446.1, on the reverse strand, counting down.
AAATGTCAATAGCAAAATTCCTATTCAATTTTATTCCAAAAACATGATATACAATCACAAATATGATATAAAATTTTAATATAAAAACTCCTACACATTTTTATTCCAAATAAGCCTAAATAATCTATTAACTCTTTTTACAACTTTTATCCAATTCAAATAAAAAATCTTTATCAATGAAAGTTGAAAACTCAAACCACACGTAAAATATGGATATTAGGGAGAAAATAAATAGTTCCTTATGCTTTATATTTCTTCCATATAAGGCTGAATCTTTAAATTTTGAATATTTTACCTAATAAAAAGTTTTGAAATTTATAAAACAAAAATCATTAAAAAAATATATGCAATGTGTTTTCTAATATGGTTTGCTAACATATCTCTTAAGGCACCTAAGGATGCAAAAAAAGATATAACAAGTTTATATGCTAGTAATTAATAGGTTCATTGGTTATCTAGAATAATAGTATTCTAATTTACAAAAAGCATGCTCCTATGTGGAAGATTATTGGCTTAAACTATAAGAAATTCAAAACAATGTTGCATCATACTTGATATATTTGTCATCTTCTCCACTTTCTAACTGTATTTTGTAGACAATAAATTTTTTTAATACCTACAGTGCCACTTTTTAAAATCTTGGCATTGTGATTGAAACATCATTTTGCCATTATCCTAACTATTCCTCTATGTCGTAAATGTGATCTTTATCATTTGTCGATATTGTGTCATTCTTAATTAATTAAATAATAATTATTTCTTAATTAATCACTAATGTTCATCTCTAATATTCATTGTATCCCAATCGATTTGACTCTTTTGACTATGTTTTGACCATGTCCAATTGCAATCCTATCAATTTCACACTTCCCCATTTAACCTTATCAATTGATTAATTACTCTCATCTTTAGGGGCAAATAGCCAATAATTTCCCCCTTTATCCTAAGTCTTAAGCTATGATAAATAAATTAAATTTATTTATCCCCCTTTTCCTATTTTTCCTCACAATTAATAAATTTAATTGACTAATTTCTCCTAAATATGGGAATTAATGAATTTGAAACTTCAATATTCCCTCTTTTCCAAATGGGCTTCCATCCCTTGATTTGTGCTTCCATCCATAAATTTGTGATTCCACTTTCTTACACATTCTATTTTTACATTTCCTCCTAATTTGTGCATTTCCAAATGTAACTCCTCATCTTGCCATAAAATGTCATAATTATGACATTTTCTAAATTGTAACTCTTTCATTCTTTATTTGCTAATGTTTTGTCCTCTTGTGAAATTCTATAAATTGGACTTATTTCCCTCATTCTTGCAACCACACATTTTTTGAGTATTCTCATTATTGTCATGTCCACTTGCTTTCATTTATAAGTGTATTTTGTCAAAGTGGGACCAACATATCATCATTTGGAGAAGAAATAAAATACATGGGATAAATATTGAAGGGGTCTTTTGGTTTTAGTTTCCATGTTTTTTATGCACTCAATTTCAATAGCTTTATTGGTTTGATTAGGGATTCAGTTTGCATATGTTTTGGGTTTTGTGGTTGACCTTTGCATGCATATTTTCTTAAGTTTCTCGATTCCTAGTCATACAGGTATATTGATTCACCAAATTGAAACCACAATGTCACCATAAAACATATAATACATTTATGACAAAAAAAGATATATGCAACATTAATCCATATCAATGCTCTATTTTTCATCCCACATAGGAAAAAATTAGCTACAATAAACAATTTGACTATTCTTTACTCCAAAATCTATCACACATAAATAGAAGGAAGGACAAATCATTTGATCTTCCAATCTTATAACTAATTAATAATGTACCAATTTTGTAACAATGAGATGCAAATCATATCTTTTTAATTTGGACAAGCTAGATAACCTAGAGTCTATGTTGACCATCCTTAATGTGCATCTCAACATAGCTCGAACATAGTTCATATTTACAACTATGAAATGACTTTCCCACTCTCTATTGAAACCCTTCCACATTTGGGTGATAGATCCATTATTGGTTCACCAATTGTTGTTGGTCCACTACTTGGTGTGTCATCTATTGATGGAAAATTTCTCGCTATGAGTTTTCTATAATTGGTCATTGTTGGTTCATTACATATTATTGTTTTGGTCTTGTTATCTACTACTGGCTCACATCTTGTGAATGGTTATGTCCCCGTTGATGCATATTTTCCTCCTTTGGGTTCTATATCAATGCATGTGGATGCTCCTGCCTCTACCCCAACATCTCTTTCCTACACAAAGGTGGCTAGGTCTTCTTGTGATAAACCTTCTCTTTCTCCTTCTCATCCCTCTCATAGGGGAAAACTCTTGCATTTTCCTTCTTCCTCTTCTTCTGTTATTTGTGGACACAAGGCTTTGTCCAAAGAAGAGTATTTCTCATGTTTCTCTTATCTATAGGATAAATTGTTTATGCCTTTCCCTTTCATATTTGAGAAAATGGGTTTTAAGTTTTTGGATGCCCATCATTGATAGTATAAGTTATCTCTATCCTTCTATTAGGGGGGTTTTTCATCTTCATTCCAATCTAAAGATGATAGAGCTCAAGTTCTTGAAGGGAGGATAAGGTTCTGGGGTAAGCATTCTCTCTCTCAAGCCTTGGATGTTGGCAATAGGCATAAATCATGTACTATTGTCACTGATGTCAAACTTGGTTTGATATGTAGTATCAAGATGTTTGAAGTATTTTCTAGAAAAGTAAGGTGATGTCCAAGTGCTTGTATTAGATTTTGGTTAAGTATGACTATTTTGGTGAACAAAGTGTTTGAAATGGTTATTATATTCTAGTCTATATTGCAACATCTTGGCTTGTGATTTTAGTATTTTTTTTTGTGGATATACAAGGAAGGTACATTTTATGTTTCAAGCACTAATAATTTCTGCAAGTGAAATGGCAAAGTTTTGAGTGTAAGTATGTATAGATAAAATGTTGGCTATTGGAATGCTCATATTATTGACAACAAGGGTCTACCTTTCCACTTCAAAATATGTTTTCTACTAGTCACCTGGTTGTTGATTCTCAAAAAAATCATTGTAATGATGTAATTTTTTGAAAAACCTCTCTTCATGAGCATCTTACTACTGGAGATTTTTTATATATTGAGGATGATTACTGAAATGAGTATTTGGTTTCAAAGGTTGTGACTAATTTAGAGATTCTTGATGATCTGAAATTGGTTTCAAAGGTTTTGAGAAATTCAAATATTCCAACTGGTACTATGAACAACAATGTATGAATTTGAATTTTCCTCCATAGCCTAATGTTGCTTGCCTGCGTGATGATCTAGTTATATTTTTGTCTCATGAATTTCTTCCTTTATGCCTTTTTTGGCTAGTCCTCTCGCTTCCCCTTGATATATACATTTGGAAGATGATCTTTCTTATGTTGTTGTACAAATAAGGAAGAAAGGCCTTTCTAAGTATAACCATGCCTCTCTATCCTTGGTTCAGGGTGCTTCAGGTGGTCGAAAGTTTCCAAAGATGGTTAGCATGTTGTTTGTTTGTGGTGAGTTATCCTCAATTGTTTGTAAATGGTTTTAAGAGCCATTCAAAACCTTAGTCTTCCTAGTTAGTTTTTGATTCCAAAAATTGGCTTTCTTTTGTATGGTTGATAGTTGTTGTTTGTATGCCTTATCTTGTTCATCATATTTGTTTCTTTGTAAAGGGTTTTGGATCCCTTCAAAACCTATTTTACCCTTAATAGAAAACAAAAAGATGGAATGGTGGGGCTTCCTTCTTGTAGTGCCTATGGTTGGAAATGAGACAAGTAACTGAGAGGGGAGGGGTGAATCGGTTACTATAAAAATAAATTCAAGTCCCTTAGATGTCTTAAACAAATCATTCATTGTTGCTCGGTCAACATAGATATTCCATTGTCACTCGGTTAACATAGAAAAATATTAAGATATTGACCATGATTATCTTTAGTAATTAATTATATTAACATTAACCATAAATCAAATGAAATGTACACATATAACACCAAGATTTAACGTGGAACCCCAATATGGGAAAAACCACCAATTGCAACTAGCTACTAATTTTCACTCTTCTGAAGTGAGCCCTATTAGGAGCCAAACCTGTTAAAGGTTACAATAACACACTGTTAGGTGTGACCCTATTAGAGTATTTAATCACCTTTTAAGGAGTGGCCTTGTTAGAGGCCTTCAAACACTTCAATATAGAAATGTCACCTTGCGAGAGGATTTACAAAAGATTTTTAAGTCTACTCTGTTAAGAGATTTGAATCACTGCTACAATTGTTGGAAAGTAACAATGGATTGACCTGATTGTACATGCAATTGTCTTTGCTGATTTAGATCTTGCTCTATTTTTAAATTGGATCGTCACCGGTTAAAGTTTCTATTGCAGCTTTGTCTAGATGATCTGTCTTTAATCAGAATCCTATCTGATTTTGCCTCTGCTCTTCATATCATGTTCATCCACTAATTTAATTACTTCACACACACTTTCTCTCTTCTCAAACCAAACTTGACCTTATATAAATATATAAAAGTCCTTATCAAGTTGGCCTCTATAACCTTCCAACTATATATTAAAACTCACATATGTTAGCTTCATATGCCTAATTACACATAAAATGTAATCATCTGTTAGTCGGCTGACACTAAATATTTAACTCGGTCAACATTGGAATTATTCAACGCCCGACCAACACAGTAATGCCCGAGTGAACTCGGTCTAAATTGAAATTTTTCAATACCCAACTAATCTCGGAGAACACTGAGATTCACTTGGCATACACTAACTGTGCTTGCTTTGACTGTAGACATTTGTGTAACATCACTACATAAGTGAAAATACATGTGTAACATCAATGAAAATACACAACTGAATAATTGTCATCAACAATCTCCCTCTTTGTCATTGATGGCAACGCAAAATGTCATAATACAAATAATTTTATAGCAACAGTAAGATGAATTAAATTTTATTAATGTCTTTAGCTTCATTCTAATTCACATCCATAAGACTCCTTCTGTCAATAATAACTGAGATAAAACTCTCCCTCTTACATCTGTCTTTGTCTCTGATAAAGTTCTCCCTCTGTCATCAATCTCACCATCAGTGATCTTTACTGTCATACAATAATCTCTCCCTCTTTCACTGATCATTATGAAATCAATAATATCTCCCTCTTTGACAACCAATTCCAAAGACACCAACATCAAGTTGTAATGTATCTGCATCAACTTGTTTGATCTGTTCTGTAGCTCAATTGATGCATCACTAAACTATTCTTTAGTGAGCCTCAGTTAGGGGAATCACCCCTAGCTCTCCTCTGAGATACAAGAATGCATCTTTAGGTAAAGGCTTGGTGAATATGTCTGCAACTTGTTCTTTAGTATTCACATATTCCAACCTTACTTCTTTGTTCTGAACCAATTCTCTCAAGAAATGATACTTTATTGCAATATGTTTGGTCTTGGTGTGCATCACTAGTTTCTTTGAAATGTTAATAGCACTAGTGTTGTCACAAAATAATAACTGGTTCTTTGATTTCTTCATTCATACTTGACAACAGTTGTTTGAACCATATGATATTTGAACTATTGACTGTTGCAACAACATATTCTGCCTTTGTTGTAGACTGAGAAATGTAGTTTTGTTTCTTACTAGTCCAGGAGACTAACCTCTTTCCAAGAAAGAATGCTCCAACACTTGTGCTCTTCCTTTCATCAACACTTCTTGCCTAATTAGGATTAGTAAAAATCCTCAAGTCAAAGTTTCTTCCTTTCTTATACCATAATCCATAATCTTCAGTACCTTTAAGGTATCTCATAATTCTTTTGATATCCATCAAATGATTTTCTTTAGGATTAGCTGAAACCTTGCAACAATACCAACTGCTAATGCAATATCAGGTCTGGTGTGAACAACATATTGTACTTTGCCAATCATGGATCTGTAGGTAGTCTGATTTACCTCCTTTGAATCATCATCCTTAGACAACTTATGTCCAGTAGACATAGGTGTCCCAACTAGTCTGGAATCTTCCATTCCAAATTTCTTCAGTATCTCTTTGATGTATTTTGGCTGAGTAATGTAGATATCATCCTTCATCTATTGAACTTGTAAACCAACAAAGAATTTGATTTCACCAAACATAGACATCTCAAATTCCTTACTCATAGATACAAAGAATGCTTTGCATAAATCATCATATCCATTGAATAATATATCATCAAAAAATATCTCTGCTAATAGTATCTTGTCTTTAGGGCCTTCTTTGATGTACAAGCTACTATTATCATTAGTTCTCTAAAATCCAATACTTACTAGATAACCATGCAGTCTTTCATACCAGGCTCTTGGGGCTTGTTTCAATCCATACAAGGCTTTGTGCAGTTTGCAGACCATATTCCTCTTATTAGGATCTACAAAGCCTTCAAGTTTCTCAATATAGACTTCTTCTTCTAGGATTCCATTCAAGAATGCGGACTTTAAATCCATTTGATATACCTTCTATCCTTTGTGTGCAACATATGCCAGAAGAGTTCTGACTCCTTCAAGTCTTACAATAGGAGAAAATTTTTCTCCATAATCAATACCCTCTTCTTGAGCATAGCCTTTACATACTAATCTGGCTTTATTTCTAGAAACTTCACCTTTTTCATTCATCTTGTTTCTAAAAACCCACTTAGTACCAATTACATTCTTTTCTTTTGGTCTAGGTACAAGAGTCCAAGTCTTATTCTTTTCTATCTTTTCAATTTCTTCATTCATTACTTCTATCCAAATTTCATCATTCAATGCATCATTGATATATCTAGGTTCAATTCACTAAGAAAACATGTACCTTTAATTTTGTTCCTTGTCATTATACCTTCTATCTCATCTCCAATTATTTTCTCAGGTGCATGATGTCTTCTAACATATTTGGCAAGTACAGGATCCTTCCTTCTTGATTCTGGGCTTACACCACTATGTTCACCATGCTCAAATATTATGTCATGTTCTTCTTTCCGATGCTTAGGTTCCATTGTCTAGGACTGGGGTTTCATTGTTGGTTACTCGGATTCCTCTGTTTGAGACTTGGTTCCCTCTGTCTATGATTTATTTTTCTCTGCTAGAAGCTTGGGTTGCACAATTCGTAACACAGTTTGTACTGATAAATTCAATGGTTTACAGGATTGTTGTCCAATTACCATTGCTTATGTCTTAGGTATAGTATTAGGTTCATAGTATACAAAGTTTCTATATTCCTCTGGCTCTTTATTTCTTTGTTCTTCACATCTTTCTGCAAACTCATCAATCCTTACATGCACACTTTCTATGGATTTGTGAGTAGAAAGATTCAAACATTTATATGCTTTGGTTTTACAGGAGTAGCCTAGGAATATGCCTTCATCTCCTTTTACATCAAATTTTCCATTTCTTGCTTCTTTTAAGATATAGCATTTACTTCCAAATACTTTGAAATAACGAACATTAGGTTTATAGCCATACCATAATTCAAAATGTGTCTTCTCAGTACATTTCTTTTGTTGAACTTTGTTCAAGGTGTGAATTGCAGTGTTGATGGCTTCCTTCTAGTATTTGGTAGCAACATTATTTTCAATCATCAAGGTTCTTGCACAATCCATGATGGATATGTTTCTTCTTTCTGCTATTCCATTTTGTTGTGGTGTACTAGGGGAAGATACTTGTCTCTTGATTCCTCTTTCATTGCAAAATTCATTGAATTCATTAGAAATGAATTCTCCTCCTCTATCAAATCTTAGGCACTTCAGTTTCTTTCTTGTTTCCTTTTCAACTATGGCAAGGTATCATTTGAATTTCTCAAAAGCTTCTAATTTTTCTCTAAGAAACATAACAGCCATCATTCTGGAATGATCATCAACAAATAGAATGAAATACTTCTCTCCAGTATAACTTGTTGTCCCAATTGGTCCACACAGATCAATATGTACTAATTCCAAGACTTCTTCAATATTATAGTTCTTTTCTTGAAACTAGATTTGCTCATTTTCCCAATTTGACATTGTTTTCATGTTGCTAATTCAAGTTTCTTTAAAATAGGAATACCTCTTACTCCTCTTTTCTTTCTTATGTTAACCAGGTTATCAAAGTTCACATGACACAACCTTTTATGCCATAACCAGTGAACCGCCTCGCAATAGGTGCTTAGTAATCATTCCCAAAGCCTCTCTTAGGAATATTTTATTCAATCTAAGGATTACTTCTCCCACCATGAGGTGCATTTAGTTTGTCAACCCGGGGACGTATACTTGAAATGGTATGGCACAGTATATGCACTAAGTCCCTTAAAGAGTCATTCTACCTATGCTGCATGAAAGGAATCTACACTAGAGCTATAGGAAAGGAAACACACTTATTGCTTACTGAAATGAATGTTGCAAATTGTAAACTCTACTTAATCATATTCTTTCAACCTAGAGCATTAACTATAACTATCCTTGCAAGTGTTGCAGGAACATTCACAAAGTACAATGTTAAAGGAAGAAACTGTAATCTTCTATCTAAAATGCTAGGAATGCTGAAAGTACATCTACTCTACTCTATTCTAATCCACCTTCCAAGTGGGCCCCCTTGGTCAGTTTCTACTAATATACTAACACAGAAGGTAAACCAAAAGTCACTTCATTGTATTTCAATAACTGATTACATAAGAATGATACATAAAACTAGAAATGAACTTGTTGTGCAAGATGGAACAATGTATTCCAAAAACTTCTAAACTTACAAACTAACAGTCAAATCCCTACAAATAGAGGATCGACACTTTATTCCAAAATAGAAAAGAAAAGATCTTACTGAAATCATGCCAGAGAAGAAAAGGGAAATGTAACAGCTCATGACATGTGCAATGAAGTCTGGGTGACCAATTCAACATGATGATGAGTGCAAAGGGAATATAGGAGCACTACATTCCTGCATTTCTGGAATAGTGGCTCCTCTTTTGTAGTAGCTGTATCTTTTGGTGCCATGATGGTTACCCATCGCAGCTAGAACTCAACGTCCTCTTCTAAATTTTGTCGACCACTCTCAAGCTGCTCCTACTTCCTGGCAAGTTAGTTATCATGCAGAAATATTCATACAAGTAAACTTAATCAAATTGATCCAAATATTAGAATACACATTCTGATTGCTATATGAAATACTGCAATATATATAATATTGAAAAAACATAACATAACTATCTACCCATGGGTTTGATGGTTCTAACTGTACTTTAACATAATTTCAACTGATTATAAGTCCACAAATGTTTTGGTAATACTTAAAATAGAGTATTAAGATCAATATAATAGAGATAGTAAATGGTCTCATCATCTGCCCTGTGGTAAGTTGAATGCTTGTCCTCAAGCATTGAATCTTCTGGTGGTTACTTGAAAATCACCAACCTTTGTCCTTCCTCACCTATGGCTCTTGAAAGTGTAATAGAATCCTCTTGTCTTCTCCTAGACATCCATTCGGTGATCCTCCTGCAGCCAGTCAAGCCTTTCAGCATTGATGTCATAAAGGGGCCAAAGGAGCATGGGTGGTTACATGGTGAGTGGACACCAGATTTCTTGTCTAATTTGTCTACCCAGCTACATTTATTTCGGTGCTCTGTAAATGGATTCTTGGAGGTTGATAGGGCTATGTGGCTCTGACTTCTTAAATTATTTGGGTAATCTACTCCACCTACTTCTAGCACCAGCCAGGGCTCTCTAAAAGATGAAGTAAGACATGTTGTCATACTCTACATAGAACTTTGTTCTGATCTCAAAAATTTTCTTCCTTGTTTCCTCTTTGACTTTTCCATAGGTCAGATTCAACCAATCTCTAAGGAGTACATCTGGTTTGCTGCTCTCTGCCCTCAATGGTAGCGGTTCTATTTTCTCCTGATCCCTATAATTTTCTAGCTATCTATCATAATTAGCCTCATTGTGCATCTAGGACATTAATGCCCTTAGGTGTACATCCCCTATGTAAAGTAGAGGGTTCCACTCATTTTCTACTAGAATAATGAAGTTATGTATATACAGTTCACAAAGTAAGTTCTGCTGCCATGAGGGAAGGGTCTAGTATAGGCCATAAAATTCTTGAGTTGTTTTAAACTCAGAGTCTATGTCTTTAATGTTCATCATTAATTGGAATAACAGGAACTATTCTTTCAAATAGATGGCATAAACCCTAGGTGGTGGCCTACAAGTAATTATTTGATCAGCCAACTTAAGGGCATGATCAATCTTTTGTTTTTGTCTTGTCAATTGATCTTTTAAATCTGCAATCTCCTCCCCTTGCTCTGTTATTACCTTCTTCATTTTATTTCTCTCTTCTCCCCATAAGTTTGTTGTCAAAACATACTTATTATGTAATCCAAAGAGAAGCCTCTGCAAGGTGATTGGGCCACAATCTTCTGCCTGGTTATTTTGCCTCCTTTATTCCTTCCATGACTGTTCTAAGAAACTTGTTAACAAGGTTCTTTTATAGGGAACTAGGGCAGTCTCTAACTAGGCTAACTAATGAGTTATTGAGGAATCCTCCTCATTGTTGTCTGAGATATCCTGATGACTTTCTTGGGGGTTATTTTGGTATACATCAAGTTCAACTTCACATGTCTCTTTTGGATTTTGATAAATGTCTGGAATTTCAGACTGATTTGGGGAATCATTCAGAATAATTTGTACATGAGGCTCTTCATCAGATTGCTTGGGGGAAATGGATTGGCTTTCTGAGGATACTTTAGGGAGCTATCCTCTTATTCTAGAGCTGATTTGCACAAGGGTTTCTTAAATCTCCACAGCCTTTTTCTTAATAACCTTCTTCGGTTTCTCTGCTGTAGGAACCAACTTTCTTTTCTTCCCCTTTGAGGTTGTAGGGTTTTGTGGCTTGGCTACAGGAATGAAAGTTTCTCCATCTAATTTCCATTTTCCTTTTGTTTGGGAAGAAGTAGGTACATTGCTCATATGAGAAGGCAAAGGCATACTTTCTTACTGATTTTTAGTTTATGTCCCTTAGGTACCTTTCTCAACAGCTGGGCCAATGGGTATTGCATCATCATGGCTAGATTGCACACTAGGGTTAACCTGAGGTTGTAGGGTTTTATGCTAGACAAATTCTAACCATTCCAAAGGAGATACATCCCTAAGAGATTTCTCTATTAGCAATTTGATTAGGGCATGGTGGGTGACAGAATTGACATTTCCTTTCTGGGTTTCCTCAACACTGATGCATAGCATATTGTACAAGAAATTGGGAACATTCTTTGGAAGATTATGCCTTACGTAAATAAGTAATTTAAAGTGATGTGCGTGAAAATTAGAAAATATTGCTTCACAGGTAAAATACCTGATAATATGCGTGGCCAATTCATTATTCCTTCTTGAGTTTCAGACTACTCATTTTAAAACTATGGACTTTCTTCTGCATTCCTCTGTTATTCTTAACATGAACAATGATAATGTGTTTTAACAGTAGAAATTATAGCTCTTACTGTAGGTTGCCACATGATTTATTGTAGGTTACATCAAGTTTGAAAATCAGGGATAATTTGGGAATAAAGGTACGACAGTTGTGCGATATAGCAACGGGATTTTAATGAGACAAGGGCAAAGTACATATTTGAGGTGATGTTAAATCTTTTAGGAGTAAAGAGAAATGACATTTTAGGAATTAGTACACTTCCCTTCCCCCTATGAAACATTGACAAGTGTCCTCACTTGGCATACTTGGCACGAGGTATGGAACTGGCTTAATGTCATAAGGATATATTTATTGCAGTACTAGATATAATCATCGAAATCTATGAGCTAAAAATGGAAAAAAATTGAATAGGTTATACCTGTCATTCAATCATTGCACATGCCATAAAAGGTGGTGAGAGTGGAATGATGGTGGTAGTGGCTTGCGTCAGTGTACTTGGCTCTTATTTGAAGAAAAGAAGGGGAAATGGTGATGATGTGAAAGGTGGGTGGGTGGAAGATAAAGAAATGAGATGAGTTAGAAAGAAGAATTTAGAAAGTGAGTGGAAAAGTGAACTTTGTGTAAACATGAAGTTTTTATTATGGACATGCTCGAAGGAATTTTATTGAAGAGCTGTAGGAAGAAGGTTTGCACCCTCTGCTGCAGGAAGTGTTACCTGTTGCTCATTTGAAACTTGTTGTCGGAATTATTGCAGGAAGTCTTCTTTTGTTTGCTGCTGGTGATACAATTTTTGATGATGTCCATTGACTAATAGCTTGAAGTGTAATGGATCAATTTTGGTCAACTGGATGGCTCCATTGGTGAAAAAATGGTTTATTTCATATGGACCCAGCCATCTTGTCTGCATCTTGCCTGGTATTTCTTTGAATTTGGAATCATACAGTAATTCCCAATCGACAACTTGAAACTACTTGCTCTTAATATGTGAGTCATGCCACTTTTTCCTTTCCTTATGGACTATTTTAGTGCACTCCAGGGAAGATTTGTGCATTTCATCCAAGGAATTGAGATGTAGCAATTGCTCTATCTGTGTTGCAGGAAGATCAATATTTAACTCCAGTGTTGTGTGCAAAGTTTTGTGTTCAAATTCAATGGGTAGCATTGTTGCTTTTCCATATAAAATCTCAAATGGAGTGAACCATGTGGTGGTTTTCCAGGTTGTTCTATACACCTAGACGGCTTCTGATATTCTACTACTCCAATCTCGATGGTGCAAATGAACTATTTTTGTTACGATGGCTTCAATTTCCCAATTTATAATTTTGGCCTGTCCATTGGCCTGAGGATGATAAGGGCTTGACTTCCGATGTCTGATAGTATATTCCTTCATGACCTCTGTTATCATATTAGAAGTGAATTGAGCGCCTTCATCAGTAACAAGTTCCCTTGGTACTCCATATCTGGTGAAAATTTCATCATACAAAAATTATGCAACCTTATGATCCTGGGAATGCTTCATGGCTTTTACTTTGACCCATTTGGTTAGATAATCAGTGCACACTAGGATGTAAGACTCCCCATTGGATGGAGGGTCTATTGGACCAATGAATTCCATGCCCCATTTGTCAAATGGTGTTACCACCACTTGTGGATTGAGGGGCATTTCATCTGATCTTGTTGGTCGGCCCATTCTCTGACATTTATCACATTTCCTTGTGTAACTGGCTTCATCCTTGTGAAGTGTAGGCCAGTAGTATCCAGTTGTTAAAATCTTCAAGGCTATCCTTTTTGCTAAAAAGTGTCCCCCACATGGCTAATTATGACATGCATGGAGAATCTCATATCTCTCATCTTCTCGCACACATCTCTGCATTACTTGGTCAGGTCCAGTGTAAAATAGTATGTTATCAATCCAAGAGAAGTGGAAGCTTTTCTCTACAAGTAGTCTCTTATACTTATAAGAGAAATGTGTTGGCATTTTGTTAGTTTCAAGGTCATTATCTATATTAGCATACCACGAACTTTGGACAACAATATGAAATAAATTCTCATCCAGAAATGCATCATCTATCAGAGTAGTATCTTCTTCAACATGGTGGATTCTGGATAGATAATCAGCTACCACATTTGCCTTCCCAGGCTTCTCAATGATGGTAATGTCAAATTCTTGTAAAATAAGAAGCCATCTTGCTAGCCTACCTATGATGGTAGGTTTGTTCATGAGATACTTAATTGTTGGATGGTCAGTATGAACAAAGATGGGATAACTAGTTATATAATGGCAGAATTTTTTTAGAGCATAAACTACTGCTAATAATTCTTTTTTAGTCACTGTATAGTTTAACTCTGGTCCATGGAGGATCTTGCTAATGTAGTAAATTACATTCTCTAGGTTACCAAACTTTTTTCAAAGGAAAACACCTATTGCATAGTCTGAAGCATCTGTATGTATGTGAAAAGGAAAAGACCAGTTAGGGCCCCTAAGTATTGGTGAAATTGTCAAAAGTGACTTGAGCTATAGGAAGGTTTCATCACATTCCTTTGTCCCAGAAAATTCAGCATCTTTGGTAAGAAAAGTATATAGAGGACTAGCTATTTGACTAAAATTTTGGATAAAACTCCTATAGTAGCCAGTATGTCCTAGGAAAGATCTAACATCCTTTTTTCTTTATAGGGATAGGTAGTGTGAGAATTACCTCTATTTTTGTAGAGTCTACTGGATTCCAGCTTCAGAGATAAAATGTCCGAGCACTACGCCTTCCTGCATCATCATAAAGCATTTCTCACTGTTGAGAGACTAGTTGTGTTCTTGACATCTAATTAGTACTTTTTCCAAGTTCTTCAGGGCTTCCTCAAAGGTGACACCAAATGTAGTGAAGTCGTCCATGTATATTTCCATACAATCATGTGATATGTCACCAAAAATGTTGATTACAGCTCTCTAGAAAGTATCTGGTCCATTACATAAGCCAAATGGTAATACAGAATAAGAATATGTGCCCCAGGGGCATGTGAATGTGGTCTTCTCTTGATCTTCTGGAGCAATTTTGATCTGATTGTAACTATTGTATCCATCTAGAAAGGAGAAGTACTTCTTACCAGCCAAAGTGTCCAGGACTTGATCAATAAATGGTAAAGGAAAATGATCCTTCTTTGTGGCATTATTCAATTCCCGGTAATCTACACATATTTTCCATTTTCCTCCCTTCTTAGGTACAATGACCAAAGGTGATACCCACTTGCTATCATAGATTGGATAGATGAAACAAACATCTAGCAACTTTTGCAATTCAGTTTTGACTATTTCTCACAAGCCTGGGTTTATCCTTCTTTGAGGTTGACAAAGTGGTAGGCTTCCATCATTGATGTAGATCCTATGGGTGCAAAGTTTAGGGTTCAGACCTAGCATATCTCTATAATCCAAAGAAAAGGCTTTCTTATGCTTATGTAGGAGTTTGGTTAACAATGCCAATTGTGGTAGCGATAACTTTTTGTTTACATGGAGATTATGATCAGGGGAAAGTTCCACAGTGGTTGTTAGCTTTACCATTGACACTTCAGGTACTGGGCTTGTAGCTACTTCACATGGCAGTAATTGACTTATTATCTTAGGGCTTGTTGGAAAGACACAGTCCTCATAGGTACATAGCTGTAAAATAGAACTTTCAGAAACATCGATTGCTACTGCACACTCATCGATAAGAATACTCTGTATTACATCATCTTCCTCTTGCATTTTCAAAAAATATTGTTTGTCCAACATCATGAGCTGGGCAATAGAGTTGAGCTCTGTTTCCTCATCCCCTAAATCTGGCCAAATAGGATCTCCCAAGTCTAGCTGGGGTTGGGGAGGAGGATACATTGCTAGCTTCTTTATCGCTTGACCATTTGAAATCATCATGCTTCCTGATCTGCAACTAATTTTTGCATTAGTGGTGGCTAACCAAGGTCTCCCTAGGATGATTGGATAGCCAAAAAAGTTTACTTTAGGTGATAAGATGAGAAAATCAGTAGGGTATTCCCATGAATCCAAGGTGACTACTATATCCTCTATAAGACCATCTGGAGTGACAGTTGAACTATCAGCAAGTTGTAACACTGTTGGAGTTGTTCTCAAGCCCTCTATACTTAGTCTATGCATTGTATCTTTGGTTATTACATTTATGGCTGCTCCCAAATCCACTAAAGCATTTTTCACAGAGTGTCCATTAATTATCAAATCAACTACTGGGCTTCCAGGGTATGAATACTTGGGTATAACTACCTTTCCCAACATGATATCCGCAAGTTGCCGTATAACATAAACTGTTTGAGGGTCCTTCTTCTTCTTTCCAAGATTTTTAAGGTATGCTTCCTTAATAGCTTTTCCATAGATAAGAATGTCTTTGATAGCTTGGAATAGAGGGATTTGGATGTGCATGTTTTTTAGCTGCTCAAGAATATCAAACAACATTTCTTCTCGGGATATAGGTTGTTCTATGGTGAGCCTATGTGGAAAAGGAGGATCAACTGAGATTTTAATATCATTTTTGCTGGATTTATGAGTTGATTAGGTGGTATTTTGTAGTGTATCTTCTAGAAGTGGTGTTGATGGTGCAGGAGTGTCTACAAATTTTGTGATAATAGGATGTTCAGGTGCAGGCAGAGTGGTACCAGACCTCAAATGGATATCAGATATCTCTAGTGCGTAGGCAGGGTACTGTTGAGTATCAGTGGTATACATTGGCTACTATTGTTGCTTTCTATTGGGATTAGGCTCTGGCTGAGCAGGTTATTGGGTTGGCTTTGGATTAGGACTAGTGGCTGCACGATGTGGCATTATTGCAAGAGGAGGCACTAGAGGTGTTAACTGTGGAAAAATAGGATTTTGGTTAGGCCACTATGAAGGCCCCCTCCATTGGTTATTTTGCTGCCAATTTACTTGTGGTGGTTGCCATTGATTCTGAGGCTAAGGCCACTCGTGATTTTTCTGGTTAGGCCACTGGTTATTCTAGGTAGGCTGAGAGTACTGAGAAGGATTTTGATAACTTTGGTTTTTCCATTGATTATTGTAAGGATTTTAAAATTGTAATGGGTCTTGAGGCATACCTTGTCTTGAAGCCCATGGTCGACATTGAGCAAAAAAGAACACTTTCTCATCGTCTCCTTTTATCTTCATGTACTCAGTAGGCAAATGTTGATTCTCCAGGTTCGCCGCTAGCTTGCATCCGCAATCCTTCTTTTGTTTATGAAAATGAGGATGGTACTCAGCTAACTATGATTCAACATCTGCATGATTCTTCTTGGTATTCATGGTGTTGAGATGTGTAGCAACATCATTAATGATGTCTTTCTTGAAATCTGCAAGAAAGTTAGATATCTCCAACTTTGAAATGCCCGAACTGATCCCTTTGGTGACTGTGGACAAATATCCTCTGCCTTTCTTCATAGTTGATTTGGAATAATTGAGATAGATTTTCTTGAGGTCATCCCAAGAAGATTTGGATATGTCCCCACCAGCCATGAGGTCCAGTGCTTCTAGACAGTTGTCATTTACTCCTCTTAAGAAGACTAGTTTCTATGAATCCTCCACCAGCACATGTTGGGGATTCTTCTGCATTGTGTATAAGAAATGTGAAACATAGTCCTCCAAGGTTTCATCCTCCTTTTGCAATATTCAAAAAATTTCATCTCCCCTTGGGTCACTCCCCTTGCAATACTCTTTGTAAAACTGTAGAAACAGAGTCTGCATTTCATCCCAGGTGCCTGTTGCATTTGCTCCTAAGCCCATGAACCATTGTAAGGTTGACTCTTTTGGTGTTGCTGGAAAAAGTTTGAGTGTGTGGGAATCAATGTTATAGTCAAAGCTATGATAGGGGTTGTCGAACTCAAACAAAAAGGTGTCAGGATCTTTGGTTATCAGGCCATAAAATTTTAGAAATGCGGCAGTGGGTATATTTTTGAGATTAGCATTATTTATAAGGCTTGAAAGAGGAAACAGGAAAGTAGGTTGTGCCATTATTGGAGGTATTGGGAACTGGAGTTTCTACTGGAAAGGAATATTAGCTACAGGATTATTAATAATAGGTGCATTTGGGTCAAAATTATTGAGAAAGTTGGGCAAAATTTCAGCAAAAGGTCGAAGACCACTTATATCAAAAGGCTCTTCTCCAGAGGAAGATGCTGCAGGAAATTCGAGACTTGCATCAACAAAATGTAACTCAACTTCTTCAACTTCTTCATTCAAATTCATAGACTCTCCTGGAAGAAATTTTCCATATTCATCTCATCTCCTTCCTCTTTGATGCATGCAAATAATTTTTCACACTTGTGAAGAAAATTTAGGACTGCAAACCACTATCTAAAAGCTATCTAGAAATCAAAAAGATGACTCAGAAAGTTTCTCAGCTTGACACCATCCCCGGCAGCGGCGCCAAAAATGAACTGCCTCACAATAGATGTTTAGTAATTGTACCCAAAGCCTCTCTTAGGAATAGTTTATTTAATCTAAGATTACTTCTCCCACCATGAGGTGCATTTAGTTTGTCAACCCAGGGATGTATACTTGAAATGGTACGACACAGTATGTGCACTAAGTCCCTTAAAGAGTCATTCTACCTATGCTGCAAGAAAGTAAAATGCATGAAAGGAATCTACACTAGAGTTGCAGGAAAGGAAACACACTTACTCCTTACTAAAATGAATGTTTCAAATTGTAAACTCTACTTAAGCCTATTCTTTCAACCTAGAGCATTCACTATAACTATCCTTGCAAGTGTTGCAGGAACATTCACAAAGTACAATGAAGTAGGAAGAAACTATAATCTTCTATCTAAAATGTTGGGAATGCTAAAATTAAATCTACTCTACTCTATTCTAATCCACCTTCCAAGTGGGCCCCCTTAGTCAACTTCTGCTAATCTACTAACACAGAAGGTAAACCAAAAGTCACTTCATTATATTTCAAGAACTGATTACATAAGAATGATACATAAAACTAGAAATGAAGTTGATGTGCAAGATGCAACAATGTATTCCAAAAAATTCTGAACTTACAAACTAACAGTCAAATCCCTATAAATAGAGGATCGACACTTTATTCCAAAATAGAAAAGAAAATATCTGACTAAAATCACGCCAGAGAAGAAAAGGGAAACGTAACAGCCCACAACATGTGCAATGAAGTCTGGGTGACCAATTCAACATGATGATGAGTGCAGAGGGAATATAGCAGCGCTACATTCCTGCATTTCTGGAACAGTGGCTCCTCTTTTGTAGTAGTCATGTCTTATGGTGCCATGATGGTTACCCGTCACAGCTAGACCTCAATGTCCTCTTCTAAATGTTTTTGACCACTCTCAAGCTGCTCCTCGTTCCTGGCAAGTTAGTTATCATGCAGAAATATTCATACAAGTAAAATTAATCAAATTGATCCAAATATTAGAACACACATTCTGATTTCTATATGAAATACTGCAATATATATAATATTGGCAAACCATGACATAACTATCTACCCATGGGTTTGACGGTTCTAACTGTACTTTAACACAAGTTCAACTGATCATAAGTCCACAAATGTTTTGGTAATACTTAAGATCAATATAAGAGAGACAGTAAATGGGTTCATCAACAAGATTTCTTCTACTTGTGCAATATAACATGAACTTTCATTGAGATCAAGATAAAATAGATTACCTTTTGTTTGCTTTCTAGTTTCGACTAGGTTTCCTTTACCATCTAGGAGCTTGGCCTTACCATTCATGAATTCTACCTTGAGGCCAATGTTATTCAGTTGTCCCATACTTAGTATATTTCTCCTTAGTCCTTCAACCCAATAAGAAATATCACATTTGATTCCTTCAGTTAGAGCAATACAACCTTTACCCTTCACATAGCAAGGTTCATTATTCCAAAAACTGATACTGCCACCATCATAGTGCTCAAGAGTTTCAAATTTTGTTTTATCACTAGTCATGTGGTGAGAACCACTATCAATTATCCAAGTGTCATTTTTTCTAATATGAGAGAAAAGTGCAGTTTTCTCATCATCTTCATTATCTGACTCATCCCTAATAGCAATGTAAACCATTTCATATTCATCTTCATCACTGTCAGAATCTTTAGCTATATAACAAGATTTCTTACCTTTGTCCTTGTAGTTTTTGTAACTGTTGAAATCTTTCTTGCCTTTATATTTGTTGAAATTTCTCTCATCTTTGTTATGACACTTAGCAGCAATGTGACCAACCTCATTACATGAAAATAAAATCAATGGTATTCTTCCATTGTACTGTCCTTTTCCTTTTGCAGCTCTCCTTTCAAGTAGTGATTCAATGATTTCCATATCTTCATCTTCAGATTCATCATCAGTGTCATTGTCATTCTTTTTAATTTTATAGTATCTATCCTTCTTTCCAAGTTTTCATTTAGCTTTGAGTGCAGACTCAAGATTTCTAGTGCTAGGAGAATAATTGTCAAAAATGTCTAGATCAAATGATGATAGCCTTCCAAACAATGCATCTAGAGATATATTATTACTGCACCTCGTCTCTTGAATAGCTGAAACTCTAATTGCATAGATAGGAAGTAAATTTCTCAATACCTTACTAACCATTGTGGTATATTCAATTTTTCTACCCGCTTCTTTAATGGCACTTACACTTTTCTTGATTTTTTCACTGTATTTTGTAATGTTTTCTCATTCTTTCATTTTTATCATATCAAACTGACCTCTGAGAATTTCTGCTTTGGCTCTCTTTATATTTGCATCTCCTCCATGAATATCATGCAATTTGTTCCACATATCAAAGGCAGTATGGAAGTCCTTGACTTCATCAAATCCTGAGTAGTGGAGTGAAGAAGCTATATCAATCATCATTATATTATGATTCTTCCTATCCACCATCTATTCCATAGTTAAAGGTACCGGTGGTTCCACATATTTGTTATCCAGGAATTGCAGACCACTATCTCCAATAGTATATAAATGTAGCTTCATCAGCTCCTTCCATGTCTGAAAGTTGTCTTTGTTAAGCTTGGAGATCTCCCTTTTGTAAGAAATATCTGATCTTTAACTTAGGCCTTTAAACCTTCCCTATAAGCACTTGATTCTCTGATACCAATTGTTGGAAATGGGATGAGTAACTGAGAGGGGAGGGGTGAATCAGTTACGATAAAAACAAATCCAATTCCCTTATATCTCTTAAACAAATCAGTCATTGTTGCTTGGTCAACATAGATATTTCATTGTCACTCAATTAACATAGAAAATCTTAAGATATTAACTGTGATTATCTTTAGTAATTAGTTATAGTAACATAAACCATAAAGAAAATGAAATGTACATAGATAACACAAAGATTTAATGTAGAAACTCAATATGGGAAAAACTACCAATTGCAACAAGTTACTAATTTTCACTCTTCTAAAGTGAGCCCTGTTAGGAGCCAACCATGTTAAAGGTTACATTAACACACTGTTAGGTGTAACCCTGTTAGAGGATTTAATCACCCTGTAAGGAGTGACCTTGTCAGAGGTCTTCAAACACTTTAATATAGAAATGTCACCTTGTGAGGGGATTTACAAAAGACTGTTAAGTCTACTTTGTTAAGAGATTTGAATTATTGCTACAATTGTTAGAAAGTAACAATGGATTGACCTGATTGTACATGCAACTGTCTTTGCTGATTTAGATCTTTCTCTATTTGTAAATTGGATCCTCACTGATCAAATTGTCTATTGGAGCTTTGTCTAGATGATTTGTCTTTAATCAAAATCCCATATGATTTCGCCTCTACTCTTCATATCATGTTCATCCACTAATTTAATTACTTCACACACACTTTCTCTCTTCTCAAACCAAACTTGACCTTATATGAATATATAAAATTCATTGTCAAGTTGGCCTCTATAACCTTCCAACTAAATAATAAAACTCAAAGTTGTTGGCCTCATATGCCCAATTAAACATAAAAGGTAATCATCTGTTAGTCGGCTGACACTAACTGTTTAACTCAGTCAACACTAGAATTATTCAATGCACGACCAACACTGTAATGCCTGAGTGAACTCGGTCAACATTGAAATCTTCAATACCCGACTGAGCTCGGAGAACACTGAGATTCACTTGGCATACACTAACTGTGCTCAGTTTGACTGTAGACATTTGTGTAACATCATTACATAAGTGCAAATACATGTGTAACATCAATGACAATACACAATTGAATAATTGTCATCAACACCTATAACCAAGGTTCAAATATCTTACGACTTCTCTCTCTACTGTGGTTCTTAATGGAGAGTTGTTGACCTTGACCCTTGGTGAAATAGTGGGGCTTCTTTCTTGTAGAGCTTACAACCAAGATTCAATTTTTTTTTATAAATGACAAATTTTAAATATCTATGGCTGCTGCTCATTCTTATCATCCAATAGCTCATGTGACATCTCTTATCAGTGCTTATGTGGCTGGTGATGGGGTCATCACTAGGGGGTTTTTGGATGACTCTGTTATGACTAGCTTTTTTTTCTAGGGTATTTCTTATTTTCTCATCTTGTCTGAGAATCCTCCTATTTTTTCTTGGGAAATGAGGGGCTTCTCTCCCTATTCCCTCCATCTCATCATTTCCTGGGTTTGACCCTTTGTTGACTTCATATTTTGGGGTGAATGTGGTCATAATGACTAGTGTCAGATGTGGGGGAGTTTTTCCTTGTGGGACGGATGGGGTTCACCCCCCAAAATATGTTGTTTTTGGTGGATGAAGCCATGCCCATGTTACCAAATCGGTTGCTACTATTCCTCGAAAGGGGGAATATCAACTCATTGCTTGTGCTAAGACCTCCCATCTGGTGGTGTATGGCTCAGATGTGGTGCATAATGTGGATTTCTACAAACGTCGTGGGTTGTGTTGGCAAGTTGACTCCTAGAGGACATATGACTATTTTTGTGTTGTCATTATGGCAACAAAGTCATATTAAGTTTCTGTCATGAAAGACAAAATGACTAAGTATGGAAAATAGGATAGATAGAGATATACAGAGATCAACACATCATCGCACATGTTATAGATTGAAGAAGAGTATGCACACTTAGATATATGTTCAATGATGTATGTACATACTAAATCCAGACATGCATAGTATGGAATGCTTGTACTGAGAAGTTACGAAAGTCTAAGTGAACCAACAATATAGGAAATAGAGCATGGAGCCAACTTAGGTCATTTGGATCAGTGTGTATTCTTTCGGTGTGTAAAGGCCAAGTGCCTTTGATAGTATGTTTGTAATAATGTATTTAGTATTGATGTAAGAACACTTAAGCCAATTAGTTTGGAAGCGTTGTGTATTTTGTATTTAAGGCCGACTAGAGTCTTGTTTTGGGTCGTGCCTATTCAGGTATGAACATATAAGTATGTAATGTAATTGTATATTACAAGTGTCAATGAAAATGTATGAGAAGGATTTAGAAGTGCAGTATAGTGAATTAAGCATGAGATAAATCTCTTCAAGAGAGTAAGAGCATCAGCGCATACACGAAACTGATCAGACAACAGTGTCATTACAGCAGTTCATTTTTTATATAGTGTATATCAACTATCTGAAGGTTGTAGCCTTCATCCAATTGGGCGGTGAGGTGATCCATACACCTCTAACAGGGTTTTGTAATAGACTCCTAACAGGGTCATTGTACTTGCATTGTAAAGACTGCTCCTAACAGGGCAAAGGAACTTTAACAGGTGCATTATACTAGTGCAATATTTATGGGTAATAATTACCACCGGGGTTTTCCTCTGATCAAGGTTTCCCCATAATCATATCTTGTGTTATTAGTTCTTGTGTTAAGCTTCATTGAATGAATGTTTTGATTTATGTTAAAGTGCTGAAATATAATTAATAGACAAACACTGATTCACCCCCCCCCCCCNCTGATTCCCCCCCCCCCCCCCCTCTCAGTGTTTCTTACAATTGGTATCAAAGCTCTGGTCCTCTGAAAGAAATTTTAACCACTTGAGGAAATCATGGACTCAGTAGAAGAAAAACATTTGAAAAATAATCTTGAAGCTCTTGATAGATCTGAAAAAGAAAATGAAGAACTTAGAGTGAAAGTTGATGGCTCTTAAATACTTATGAAGAAACTAAGAAAAGATTTGAAAGATTGTTCTACAAGTGATTTAGGGAAAATGGTCAAAAATTTGAATGAAGAGAACATGTCTCTGAAAGATAAAATTGAAAATTTGAATGAATAGCTAACAAACAGTCAAATTGCTATTGAAGAAAAGACCAAAGAAAGCGAACAATTAGAAGATGAACTTTTGAAAGCAAACATGAAAGTCTTGGAATTGGAGAACATAAAGAAAAATATGGAATCTGAATTAACAAAAGAAAAAGATAAGATTGATAAACTCCACACAAGTTCTGATTCACTTCAATCTCAACTCAATACAAAAAATCTAAAAGGTGACACTACTGGTCTTGGATACAGTGTAGCACAAGTTGAAATCAATCCATTAGAAGAAAGAAAGAAAGCACATGAAGCATCTTCAGAAACAAAGAAAGTTGAAGATACTACTGAGGTTAAAATAGAACCACCTAAAGGAGAAATCAAGCAAGTTAACAGAATTTGTTATGCATGTAATAAACATGGGCATTCGGTAAGAAATTGTAAAGAAGTAAGACCTTTTAATGGTTATTGTTACTCCTATAATAAGTTTGGTCACAGGGCTATACATTGCAGAACAAGTCAAAGAAATCAGTCACACCAGAATCACAGAAGTATGAATCAAAACAATTAGAGAAATCAACCTCAAAGAAATTTGCAGAACATTATATGTTAGATATGTAATTACAGTGGACACACAGCAAAACAGTGTAGCATGATGAATAATAACATCACACCTCCTATCATCTGTATCTCATGTGGAAAGGCTGGACACATCTCAAGGTTCTGTAGATCTAGAACTCAAAAGCAAGAGGATCCAAAGAAATCACTATTTGAAGAAACAGGAGAAGTCAAGTTTGTTAAAGAAAAAGAGGATTCAGGCAAAATATGGGTTGAATTAAAGAAGAACAATGAAGAGAACAAAGTAGTTGATGCATCCACAGTGGACACACCCTCTACTTCTGCTTGAATAGACCTTCTTGGTCTTAGGGGGAGCTATTCTACCTCGGGACCCCTGCGCAGCTGGTATACTCACCTCCGAGTATGCGCCTATGGATTCATGGTTATGAGCACATGATATTGCAGTATGCATGCATGCATTGTCTCAAATGCATCATGATCAAAGTTGCAAATTCTCTGAGTAATTTGCGTACAGTTACAAACATTAAATGCAGTATCTTTTATAAAAGAATGTAAATGTTTGATCTTCTTCACACTTGCATTCAAGATCATAGAATTTGGGAGCACTAAGCATCAAAGCACAGAAGCATAACAGATTTGGTAGTTAAGCAAATGGATAAGAAGTTGAAATGGAACCCTAGCAGTCGCGCCATTTTGAAATTTTGTGAAACCCTACTTAATCAAGTTCCAAGTGAGTATGGTAACCCCAGTTGTTTTTGACATTGCTGAGAGGAAGAGATTTTTTTTTAAGAAGCATCCACTCAAGTCAATTCTAGATGATATTGAAGGAGCGTTCTCCAAAACCCCACTTGGAGTCGTACACATGGAAGATATCCGCGCATACATTTATTGTAAGAAGGAAATAGTATGAGATATCAGCATAGCCACTCATATGGGATCTATGATGAAACTAGACTACACATTCAAGGATGAGTTCGCACACTTGATTGATAACCCGATCTTCGAATTCTCTAATGCACACGAGTTTGATGAACCAGAATGGGTGAAAATTTTACTAAGAAGAATACATGATGACCTTTACTGGATTGGTGAGGTTTTTGTTCGCATCACTACAGACCTAATCCATGAAATAACTGTACTTCCTAAGACTGGACCAGTTCTTCCTACTGGTAAGGATGTCAAGAAGCAAGTTGAACAAGTTTGCTTATCTAGAAGTGAAAAGCGTGGGATGACAGTTGACCCTATCAACGAAGATGACATAAAGCTTCTAACTATGATACTTGGGTATAAGTTTCAGCAAGAAAGAAGGTTAAATAGTGTCTCTACAGCAACAGTCCTAGCAGCTATCAGAATGGTGAAGGCTAACACTCAGTACAATCTATGTGAGATATTGCGCACTCAATTGAATGACAACATTCGAATCATCAAGCATGATAGGAGCAAGACATTCAGTTTTGGATCTTTGATCTTCTACTTGTACTTCCATATTGTTGGAAAGGTTGCAAACCTTTACCTAGACAGGAGAAAACCCACAATGTCTTAGATTTCACTTAAAGCCACTTTAGAGAACAGTGTGAGGGACGCCATGGATATGGATATCAAGATATTTAGGATCAAGATGCAGAAAAGGTTCAGATTATCTGAGAAGATAGTTGATAAATATAAGGATACCATATGTTTCATGGTAGAAACAGATTGTACTTGCATGGAGGTAGTTGAACCTAGAACCAAATGGATTCATCCTCTTGGTTATGAAGTGGAGGAACATGTGTTAGAAGGATATGCACAAGTTCTATTGTCTGCACCGAAAGATCCTAATGAGCCAAGGTGGGGCACTTACAGAGAGAAGATTAATGAAGTTGATACTATCTTACACAGTGCTGATAACAAAAGGAAGGCACCCAAAATTACATCTAGCATTCTGAAAATTCATGGGGTCACACAAGAAGATTTAGACAAAGCAAAAGAAGCCAAGATTGCAAAAGAACTTGAGAAAGATCATGCACAAGTAAAAATTGAGAAGACTGACGACATTCAAAAGAAGAAGAAGAAAAATAATGAGGAGAGCACCTTTGCGCCCTCTACCACTATTGACCTAGACTCATCTCCACCTTCTGTACCAAGCAAGAAACCTAGAGGAAGGAAACAAGCACCTACGAGTCATCAGTAAGAAGTACTCAAGCTCCTCCTAAGGTAGGTTTCAGACCTAGTCTAAATGTCTTAAGGAACAGGATTGTGAATGAAGGCAGACTAGATACAATTGCTAAAGTGTATGACAAATATCAAGAGATTGATAAAACTGAGATACACTCTATGATCATCTCTCACATGATTAAGTTTAAGAAGTCAGCTCTTGAACTCAAAACAGTGATACCTGACAAGTTATGGAACATACTGGAAATAATGAAGAGACATGCAATTGAAGAAGATATGAGGATAAGAGAAGAAACATTAGATAATCTTCTCCATGTTTGTTCACATGATGAGAAGAAAATTCTGTTAGATCTAGAAAAGCCTCATCTCAGAACTAAAACAAGGGCACTTCACATTATGAACAAGGATTATGAGTTAGTTGGGAAAGAAACAGAAAAATCTTTTGCACAAGTGTTTATCGACAGACACATGTATCCATCAACAATGCCTACAAAGGTAACTCTAGCTCCTCCCAAACAGGTTACAAAACCAGTGATTCAGGTTGCACCTATGACAGGTCCACAAGATTCAGCGCCCTCAATTTAAATAGCTTCTGATACAACTAAAGTTGTAGGAGATACTATAGTAATTGATGATATCAAGATATCTATGACAGCCTCTGATAATGATATGGACAAAGTTGACAAAGCTTTTGTAAACACTAAAGAAATGAACATTGATGATACATCTTTACAACAAGATGAAGTTTCCTTCAATGATCCAATAGACTTGGTGGTGCAGAGCACCCTAGGGTTTTAGCTCCAAAACCCTAGCAGGTTTAAACAGTGTGATCAATGGAGCAGATCACAGTTAGCGGTCAGTCCTTTTTGACTAAATATTAACAGTTCTTCGTTCTTGTCGCAAAGTCGCAGATGCCCAGTAGAGAACAGAAAATAGTGAATCACAAACTCGCGAGCTAGCCAGCAGTTAAGTTCCTAAGTAAGCGAGTGAGCGACGATGAGCTCATCGCACAGTCGCAGGCGGTTAGCAGTTCAGTGAAGACAGTGCGCGACAACGCGACGACAAGGTATCGCATGCCCGCGAGGTGATGGATGGTTAGTGCAAACCCGGTGCGACAAGGTGACAACTAACTCATCGCACAGTCGGCGGTCTATCGACAGTCAGTCTGGAAACAGCATGACCATGCGATGACCCTCTATCACACAGTCGCTGATCAACCGGTGGTTAAGTTCTAAGCAGTGCGAGTGTGCGACATCCATGCATCGCGTACTCACAGATGAATCGTCAGTTTGGTTCACACCATTGCGGGAGCGCGACTACCATCTATCACTCAGCCACAGACTAATCGGCAGCTCAGGTCAGAGTGTTGCGTGTACGTGACGACGCTGCATCGCTCAGTCACAAAGGAAATGGCAACGCGATTAGAAGCATTGCGAGCCCGCAACGAGTGCTCATCGCTCAGTCGCGAGGAAAAACATTAGCTCAGTTCAAGCAGTGTGGGAGCGCGATGAGCATTGTATCGCTTAGTCACAGAGTAAAGGTTAGCTCGGGTATAAGCATGGCAAGTGCGCGACATCAAGCCATCGCCAAGTTGCAGGATAAAGACATGCATAGTGTTTTGAGACTCACGACAGTGCAACTAATAGACAGAGATAGTAAATATGTTGACTTGTCAACATCACAAAGGGAATTGGAAAGGTCAGTGACACAGAAGAAGACGTTGTCCATGTTGATGGCCATGCAGAGGAAGATCTTGATGACAGGTACAGAAGGAATACGAAGAAGCCGAGGTAGTCAGAATCCTCAGGCGGTGAGGTAACCTAAAAATGGTTACGAACCAAGAACAGGTCAAGTATAAAATGGAGGGAAAAATGATTGTGAAGGTTGTTGTTGGAGAAATTTGAGACAGAGCAGACTAGCAGAGAAGAGTTGAATTTGCAAAACTTCTG
This sequence comes from Thuja plicata, assembly GCA_018584345.1. Classification (NCBI taxonomy): domain Eukaryota; kingdom Viridiplantae; phylum Streptophyta; class Pinopsida; order Cupressales; family Cupressaceae; genus Thuja; species Thuja plicata. Next base: position 260,795 of record MU223446.1, on the reverse strand, counting down.
ATTTTCAATAAAGAAGTGTTCCTGGTGTGTTCTGTGTAAAACTTGTTTTGTGTGCAGACTTTTGTAGAGTAGGATTTTGATTCCAATTTAGTTCAATGGATACCTTTTGACTCTCATGAGCAGGCTTATGGGATGTGACTGTCAAAAGGTATCCATTATGTATTTTATTTCTGTTACAGTGTTTGTGTTGGAGAAGAGACTAGTCAGAATTGTAGACAAGTCCTAGGTGAGCTTGAATGGTCCGGCTAGAGAACTTGTAGGAGAAAGAGATAGATGGAGAAGGCGTATGACTGACTGAACCCAGTCATGAAGAGTGAGATACAGTGAAGAGTGAGACTTTTTCGGTGGGTAGGAAGCCTAGGAGAGAGGGAGATTAGAATTCCTTCTGATTAGGGCCTGAGAGTAACCCGAAGAGACTCAAGTGTGAGTCTAGAGGATCCTGAAGTGAATAGGGTCCAAGGTAAGGTTCCTAGAAGAGAGTAGGAATCCAGGATAGTAAGGTGACCTCCCCATCA
>MU223446.1:236580-254152 GCA_018584345.1 Thuja plicata | reverse complement strand
ATTAGGGCCTGAGAGTAACCCGAAGAGACTCAAGTGTGAGTCTAGAGGATCCTGAAGTGAATAGGGTCCAAGGTAAGGTTCCTAGAAGAGAGTAGGAATCCAGGATAGTAAGGTGACCTCCCCATCACTTGGATAAAGAGAAAGATACTCAAGATAATGTGACACCAGTCAAAGAGATACCAGTAAAGAGTGAATGCATGGATACCAGTTAGAATACTATATTCTCACTATCCACTCAACCATCTACTTCATTGTTTTCAAGGTTAACTCTTGATTCAGCAAGTCTGGATGCATGGGGAGAAGAAGACCTGATCAAGATCAGCGTTCTTGCTATGGAAAAATCAAAAGAGAAACAAGTGATGAGGAACCCTCACTTTTTGGAATCAGTGAACATGTTGAATGACTTAGTGCCTGCAGACAAGAAAGTAGCCAAAGTTCAATCAGCTGAAGATGTGGACAACATTCTAACAAACTTCAAATTACATTTTACAAGCCTAGTAGACTCAGCTACTAGAATTGCAGAAGATGAAAATAATAAGGAGAGACTGAATGAATTGGTAAAGAACTTTACCTTAGACTTAAACTCTTTAAAGATTGGGCAGTCCATACTAAAAGAGTTGGCAACTAAAGGAAGGAAAGTCATAGCAAACTGCATGGATAGAGTGAAATTCACCTCTGAGCACATTAAAAAGATAGAAGAGGCAGAGATTATGGTGAACAGCATTATAAAATCAGTTGAGACATCTACGCAAGACATGAACATCTGTAACAATGTCTATCAAGGATAGTTGGACAAGATTGAGAAGGCTAAGTTGGAGATCAGTAAGATAAGATCCAGACAGACTCAAATGAGAAATGCACTTGCGCCCTCTCTAGCAGTTCTGAATGAGAACATCAAATAGATTGATGCCACCATTGTGATGTATGATCAAGGTCCCTGTATGGATTTGACAAAAATGGAGAAGCTGACATATGCATTAGGCGTGCATCTTCAGACAGTTGATGCAATGAAGGCATTCTGGTAGAAAGAGATCCAATCCCTTCAGATTGTATGTCCAGATATTTACATGGAGTAAGTATCTTGAAACTTATAAGTTTTTGCACACCTTTGTCATTAATGTCAAAGGGGGAGTGATGTATATAGAGAATGTGTATATATGGAGAGTAGTATATATATATATGTTAAGGAATGCAGAGATATACAATTTTTTGGTTTTAAGTCATTTTGAGTAACTTGGTCACATTCCTTTGTTGCCATTAATGACAAAGGGGGAGATTGTTGGCAATTTGACTCCTAGAGGACATATGACTATTTTTGTGTTTTCATTATGGCAACAAAGTCATATTAAGTTTATGTCATGAAAGACAAAATGACTAAGTATAGAAAATAGGATAGACAGAGATATACAGAGATCAGCACATTAGCGCACGTGTTAGAGATCAAAGAAGAGTATGTACACTTAGATATATGTTCAATGATGTATGTACATACTAATTCCAGACACACATAGTATAGAATGCTTGTACAGAGAAGTTACAAAAATCTAAGTAAACTAGCAGTACAGGAAACAGAGCATGGAGCCGACTTAGGTCATTTGGATCAGTGTGTATTCTTTTGGTGTGTAAAGGCCAAGCGCCTTTGATAGTACATTTGTAATAATGTATTTAGTATTGATGTAAGCACGCTTAAGCCAATTAGTTTGGAAGCGTTGTGTATTTTGTATTTAAGGCCGACTAGAGTCTTGTTTTGGATCGCGCCTATTCAGGTATGAACATATAAGTATGTAATGTAATTGTATATTACAAGTGTCGAAGAAAATGTATGAGAAGGATTTAGAAGTGCAGTATAGTGAAGTAAGCATGAGATAAAGCTCTTCAAGAGAGTAAAAGCATCAGTGCATACACAAAACTGATCAGATAACAGTGTCATTACAGCAACTCATTTTTGATATAGTGTATATCAACTATCTGAAGGTTGTAGCCTTCATCCAATTGGGCAGTGAGCTCAGGCAGTGAGCCATACACCTCTAACAGGGTTTTGTAATAGACTCCTAATAGGGTCATTGTACTTGCATTGTAAATACTGCTCCTAACAGGGCAAAGGAACTTTAACAAGTTCATTATTCTAGTGCAATATTTGTGGGTACTAATTCCCACCGGGGTTTTCCTCTGATCAAGGTTTCCCCGTAATCATATCTTGTGTTATGAGTTCTTGTGTTAAGCTTCATTGAATGAATGTTTTGATTTATGTTAAAGTGCTAAAATATAATTAATAGACAAACACTGATTCACCCCCCCCTCTCATTGTTTCTAACAGGTTGGTCTATAGATTCATTTCTATGGCCTTCTCTTTTAGATCTGCGTTGTTGGGTAACAAGTTCTTGGAAACCCTTAGTTCCTTGTAACATTGAGATTTCCCCTTGTGCAAAGGGTTTTTTTACTATTGTGTTTTCTTCCTCTAAAGACCATGATTTGGTGATGAGTAAGATGTGGGTTTAGGGGAATCACTCAATTTCATTCAAACCCTAGATAGTCTCCTTCAACCCTCTTACTGAATCTCTTAGTGTGTGCCCTTTGTGGGTTCATCTTCCCAATCTTCCTTTATTTGAGTTCATCATAAACTCTATCATTCATTTCTTGAAGGCAGATGAGGCCATGGCTTCACTGGTCCATTCTACTTCCGCTCACATTTTGGTTGACATGAATGTCTCCACACCACTTTCGGGGGATGTGGTGCTCATGACTGGAGACAAGTCTTGGACTCAATCGCTAGATTATGAGGGAATCCCCTTTTGGTGTTGGTGATACTTCTCTATTGGCCATTTGGCTACAGATTGTTCTCTGTTATGTCGTAAAGGTGTTTCTACTTGGAGGAAAGATGCAAATGATGATCATTTGACCATCCAAACTTCTAATTCTCCCTTTGATTTTACCTATGAGGACTCCTCATAGGTTGATGATGACCTTTCCCTAGGAGATTCTCCTATTGATTTGGCCTCTTATGATCTAGTGGACCTATATCCACCTCTCAATGTTGGTTCAGTCCCTTCTGGCCATACAGACCCTTCTCTAATTACTGCTCCCGATCTTCTCTAGCCTCTAGCAGTTGATTTATAGTGTTTCCAACACTCAGTTCCAAGTGTTGATGGATCCACAATGGGGGCTCCACTACCATGCGGTGGGGACTAGGTAGTGATAGTATTGCTTGGATGGTTATCCACTTATGAAGGAAGAATCACTCTATCTCGTATTCTCCTCTCCTCAATGTGAGTGTGTTGGCTTCCCACTCTTGATGTGGGTTACTAGTTGTGTTTCTATTATGTTGTTAATGGTTTGTTCTGGACCTTCTTTTAAACTCACTTTGCATTTTCTAGCACCTTTGTTTTTGTGTTGTTGTTGTGTAAGGGTCAGCCCCCTTATCAGGTTGTTGATTTAAGTGAAAATAGTGAGATGGAAAGGAAAATTGCGTAGCCCAGCTTAGGTACCCCACACATACACACTCTTTCAACATCCCTCCCCATATTTCATTTGTTGAGTCACCATCATAATAGAAAACAATATTTAACTTTATCACAGAAGATGAATTTACATGCATACCATTGGAAATGTCCACCATCACTTGATAAATACTATAAATATTATAACCCAAGCCATGAAGATGCGCTAAATGATAGTTAAAGAAATATTTTTTCTCAATTTCAACAAATCCATTATGTCAAAGTCACTCAAAAATTAAATCATTTCAATCACACTTTTGAGGATTTAAACCTTGGTGGCTCATGCAATACACCATCATCTTCACAATCATTTAACATCCTTATTTCCGTTCATAAATATGTATTATATTATGGACAAGCATCCAATAAAAAATTTCAATTATATGTTATTTTTAAATGGTTAAGAACAAATTGTATCATGAATGGTTTATTGAGTGACGTTTGTAAATAAGAGGTGCATACGAAAAAGGATTTCCTATTAGACCTTACATGAAACTATTTTATTACTTTAATTACTGACAAATTTATCATGAACAATTGATGGTCTTAACTAAAATGAAAGCATCCCATATGCAACAAAATAGAGACCAAAACTTATATAGGGACTTGAATTGGATCTCCTTGTTGGCATTATGGTAGTTTTTGGAGGAGATTTGAATATCAATCATTTGAAGATATATAATTATTTTTAATTGATGGAAACATGTTCAGTAAATATGATTGGATCAATCGGTAAGATCAGTACATGATCGGCAAAGGCATTTATAGATAACTATGTTGATCGGTGTACAAGAGGAATATAGGAAGAACAGTTTCAATAAGTTAAATTAGTAGCGGTCGAGTTATAGATAAAATCAGAAGATGTGATCTTAGAGCAGACATTCATATGGTATGAGGAAGGCATGGTTATGATCGCAATAGCTAATTCGATGTCTGGATTGAATTATGTTTTTGATATGGAAGATAGTGCACCTATTAGGTCATCTATCAGAATTTCATGATGAATCAATTAAGGTGGTGGATCTAAGGATGACAATCATTTAGGGAGGTGTATATTAAGTTTGGATACAACGTGTTAGGTATGATTAACACTAATTTTGAGGAGGTTGATATGTATTATGTGCCAACTTGGATGGAAATTTTTTAGGTCTTAAACCACTTAAGAACACATTATATAAGGAGAGCTAAATCATGTGATTTAGTGTTGCGATCGTATTTTGAAGTAAAACGATCAGAGATTGAAGAAGCATATATCAATACAATGTTAGAGAGAAAAGGAACATAAAGGATCTGACAGGAAATTAATTCTATTCTAAAAATCATTGTTACTATTATTTTCCTAATAGTTACAAATGGTTAAATCCCTTAACTGGGTAGATCTTAATAGGTCTTTATTGTAAATCATTTAACAAGGTAACTTGTTTATTGAAGGTTGAAATCCTCTAGCAAGGTAAACTCTAACAATTATTTTGGTACTTCTAACAAGGTACTAGTCACTTTTAATAGGGTGAACCCTACAAAGGGTATTGTAGCTCCTAACAGAGAAAACATGTTTACGACGGTAAGGTGATTTGTGGGTGTCATCCCCACCGTGGTTTTTTACCTCTAATAAGGGTTTCCACATGAAAAATCTATATGTCATATGTGATGCTTTTGTCGATGCATGATGTTTTTTACTTCTATTTGGTTTTATCAATTTAATTTTTCATTTTTTGGAAGTTGTTGATTAGCTTTGTTAGATCGGTGATAAAATTTCTTAAGTATTTGTTTACACTGATTCACCCTTCCCCCCCCCCCCCCTCCCCCCCCCCCCCCCTCTATGTGCTTGTCCATAATAACAATTGGTATCAGAGCGCTGGTCCTCTTTGTATTAAGCTTAACCGCTTGAGGAAAAGATCCCTATTAACCAACATGGAGAGTTACAGGTATGAGAAACAACTTGATGATGAAAAAAGGGTAATCAATGAACTAAAGGAAAAGCTTAGGCACTCCCTTGCAAAAGGAAGAGAACTCACTGAGCAACTAATGGAAAGTCGAGATTACATTGAGCAACTGTCTAAAGGAAGTGGGTCTAAAGAATCTGAGGAAGAAATCACAAATCCGATAGATGATAACAATGGACTTAAACAAGAGGTGGCTAACCTAAAAAGAGATATTGAAATTCAATCTATTAGGATGTGTGAAGATCTTGAAGGAAGAAGAACTACTGAAGATGCCCTAAAGGCTAAAGATGAAACCCTAACTAAAAATTTGGAGCAACTATTCATATTGGAGCAAGAAGTTTTTGTATTGAATGAACACTTACATGACACAAATGAAGACATTACTGACATCACAAGAGAGAATGAGGGATTGAGGAAAGAGAATGATAAGCTGAAAGAACTTAAAACTGTAAATTATCTACTAGATAAATTCAACATTAGTTCTACTAAACTTGATGAACAACTTGCTAGGCAGAGGAGGAATGGAGAGAAACAAGGTTTAGGTTTTTCAAAATTTGAAATTGGTGAATCATCTGGCACTGAGGACATCAATGTAGGAGACAAACCAACACCTAAGGTGAACAATAACACTGGTAAGAGAAGATATAAACTGGTATTTTAATTGTCATGTGGAAAGTCATATTGCTAATGTATGTTGGTTTAAACGTATTGGTTTGAATGTCAGACCTAGAGGTTCTACTGCTAGATCAGAATTTTCCTATGGTAGAGGTGATAAATGCTAGATATAATGTACCCCAAGGAACTTGTTCCCACTACAATAAGTTTGGACATAAAGCTAATGAGTGCAGGGAAAGAATCAACAGTTAGTGGTCATATGATTACAACAGTTAGAGACCTAATAATCAGGGTAACCGGTCAAATGTTACATGTTTTATTGGTCACAACAATGGACATATGTCTATGAATTGTATATTAAGGTCAGCTAGAGGCAATGCTAGATCTTGGAATCAAACACGCATGGATTGTTATATCTGTAATAAAGTTGGTCATCTTGCTAGATCATCTAGAGAAAGAAAGTGTACTAGAGGCCAAACAGTGAACAAAGATGCAAATGATAAAGGTAACAGAATTGTTGATGCTGAGGAAGTCAGAAGTGAAATGAAAGAAGACATAAGTGAAAAAGGTGAATTGAAATCTTCTAGGTTGACTGAGAACTCCACCAATTCAGGAAGTGTGGAGAATCCACCGGTGAGCTAAGTCTGATATGACTTAGGGGGAGCATTAAAATGAAAAATCCTAAAGAACCCCTACTAGTGAATGAGCAGTAAGATTCATATGCATATTAAGATACGTATTTGTGATTTAATGATTTTACTGAAGATAAAGTGCTATATGTGGTTTTGTGTGTACATATAATGGTTGTTTTGTTATAACCATTGTGATCAGTGAAAAACACTATTTAACCGTTGGAATCAACGACTAAATTTTCAACGATATATATAGATGGGAAAGTTTTAAAAAATTGTTACTTTACATTCATATGAGTTTACTGGAGAGAATATGTATACATTCTTAAGCAATTGTGAGCATTTCTTATGTGTTACTTGAGATATCGAGTAGTGAATTGTATTGGTTGTCGAAGTACACCTATCGGTAAAATTGGAGGTTATTGCGTATTGAGGGAAGATTCTATACGAGTGTTACTGCTAAGAGATAATTGATTTCATTATGGATACTCCTATGATGATCAATTTTGTGGATGAGACAAGACCCATATTCAAGCTACATCTGTTGAAGGCTAACAAGAATGATCCTATGGGTGCCCTATCTTTGATACCCTATGGTGTGTTTCTAACCAAAGACATTCATTTGTTCATACACTGCAAGCTGGAATAACTTGGAGCTAATGACATATATAATAAATTCCTTACTTTGAACGATGATGTAAAGGTGAAGGACGAGCATATACATTTGGTGCATAAAGGTTTTACAAATGCGGCTGAGATTCCTGATGATTTTCATCTGGAATGAAAAAGGTATGTGTTGAGTAGATTCCATGATCAATTTATTTGGTTGGAAAAACCTCACAAGATCACAAAGGAATTAATCAATCATGTTACTGGATTTTGTGTGACCGGTGAGGCGCGAACTATGCAGACTATTGCTACTAGTTTGGTTACTTACTTGACAAAATCTAAACAAGATCACCGAGCAATGACTATCAAAGATATTGAAGACAAAGAAGTGAGATTTTATTCAATGGTGGTCGGATACAGAGTATACCAGTCCTGTCGATTGTATAGTGTGGTTGGTGGAGCAATTCATGTTGCATATAGAATGGTAAAAGAGGATGTAAAGTATGATTTATGTTAAATGTTGAGGAGCCAATTCTTTGTGAACATGGAGAAGATCAAGAAAGACAAGAAGCAATCATTCAAGTATGGTTCAATTCTGGTATGTATTTTTTTCTATCTGTATAATCAATTTCTAGGATTAGGTCCTATTATGTGGATAAAAGATCAACTAGTAGTTATGCAAATTAAGCAATGTATCAGGAATTTAGGATATAATTTCAATACTATCATGTGGGTATACTTTAAATTTTTTTAAGGCAAAATGCACTTAAGAGAGATAATCCCAAACAATATAGTTGAAAAGTACAAGAATGATATTTGTTTTCTAGTAGATACAGATACATGTATGTTGTAGGTAGTGCAACCTAGAACTTCTTGGGTACCAGCTATGGGTTATGAAGTTGGTGGTAACTTAGTTACTTTACATGTTGATGTAATTTTTTCAAAACCTATTGATACATCTACTCCTAAATTTGGAATATTTGAGGAGTCATCATTGAAAATTCACAGTGAACTGAAGGCACCGGTAATCCAAAGAAAAGTAAGAAAACAAATTGACAATCTAGCCAAAATGAGTGGCATAACACAAGAGATGATGACTAATCTTAGGAAAAAAATGGAAAGTGAGAAGGAAGGCACATCTTCTACTATTGGAGATAAGAAAATAGATGCTGAAGTTAAATCAGTCACACCTCAGAGAGTCACTAGAAGTTCTACATAAAAAAAAAAAACACAATCCACTACTCCTACTATGACTAGGTCACAAAACAAGTCACATGTGACAGTTTAGAAAACTTATAGAAGGAAGAAAAAAAATACTTTTGGCTACAAAGAGTCAAAAGGTAAGAAGGAAAGTAAGGATAAAATTGAGGTAGAAACTAAGAGCTAGTGGGAAGAAGTCCTTTGTTGTAGGCAAACCTACTTCGAAATCTGCAAAAGTTGTTGATGTTATTGCAATTGAAAGCATAATTCAAGATGTTAAGGAGAATGGAAGAATGATAAATGTGGTGAAGTGTTTTGACACATGTGTCACTGAAGACAAGAAGAAGATAGAAGATGTTTGTGTAGAGAGTCTACATACTTTTTGCAAAAACCTAGTGAGCTATACAAGGAAATACCGAAGGAATTGTTTAAGGTAGTTGACAAGAGATGGAGAGAAGCTTTGAAGGTTGATAGATTAATTATGGAACACGAACTTGCACTATGGAAGCCTGAAATATCAACTCAGGATGTGAAGGTAAAGGTTGAAATAATGAGAGGAGAATTCAAGTCAAGAAACAGAGTAACAAGGATTCTCATAAGAGAAACAAATTTGGTAAGAGATGAGACAATGGAGTTATGGAAAAAGTTATTGAAATCTGAGACAGGATCCAAGGACACATCTCTAGAAGAGAAGGAAAAAGATCAAGAGTCTAAAGCTGAAGAAATAAATGATGTCATATACAATGTTATCTCTGACATCCCTAACCAAATACAGAACATTAATACTCAAACTCAAATGGATGTACCAAGTGAACAAACTGGAGAGGAAGTAACAAAACAGAAAAGTGAAGAGAAAAATATTGATGAAGATGTATTGTCAGTGAAGAGGAAATTAGACCTAACCGGTGAAGATAGCACACAGAAGAAGAGAAAAACTACAAAGTCTACTAGTTCTGGGGAAGAAGAGGAAGGCGAACCTGAAGATGAAGAAATCAAAGAAACTATTGACTTTACTAAAATGAGTCCTAAGGAGCTGATGAAGATGTCTGAGAAGCTTAGAGAGAAAGCATAAAGAGATGGATTAAAGGGAAAGAAGAAGGTCAGTGTACTAAAAGGAGCAAGGAACATAATTAGTAATCTAGTACCTGATGTGCAATTTAATAAAAAAAGATAAACCTATTGTTCAGCTGGGTATTTTGGTCAAAGCAATTTCTGATCAAGTACCTAACTTGGAGAATACACCTATGAAGTTGGAAATGAAAGAGTATGAGAAGCAACAAACTAACAAATTGAAAGAGATTATATTAGTGGAAAAAGAGTCACTTGTAGTTCTAGTGAAAAAAGTAAAGGATATCCTACAAGAGGTAGGACAGTTACTTGTAAAAGTGTCCAAGTTTACATCTTTTACAAAGAATTTGGAGAAGAACAGAGAAGAAGCTCAATAGGAGCTTAATGTTTTGGTTGCAAAGTTTGATCCCCTAACTAGTTCAGTTTCAGCATACAATGCTAAGATCAAAATTATTTTATTCAACGTGAAGAAGTTGCAAGCAGAGAAAGATAAAAGAATTATATCACTTATGGAATTGCAGACCTATCTAGCTCCCACCATAGATCTTATGCAACAAAATGTGAGTGATGCAGAAACAATACTAAGTCAACTAGAGGTGAGTACTTTGAATGATATGGAAGGGTCAGGATCGGTTATACGTGGACAGATTCTATCTATGGAACACTTAAAAGAGTCATGGGAAAAGTCATTGGAGTCAGCAAAGACACTCTTCAAGGATATCTTTGACAGAATGTAATTTTGGTATGTACTTGTAATCCTTTGTCATTGTTGACAAAAAGGGGGAGATAGATGAGGAGATAGATATGAGTGCATGCATAGTGTAAGGACGAGTATGATCTGAATGAGTCAAAGTGTGTATGTATGTAAGATTTTACAGAGTTATGCATGACATAGTTTTGAGCTTATACAAATTTGATTATATAGAGTTTTTACCATCAATGCCAGAGGGGGAGATTGTTGGCATTATGGTAGTTTTTGGAGGAGATATGAAGATCGGTCATTTGAAGATATATAATTGGTTATCATTGATGGAAATATGTTCAATAAATATGATTGGAGCAATCGATAAGATCCGTACATGATCGGTAAAGGTAGTTACCGTTAACTATGTTGATTGGTGTACACGAGGAATATAGGAAGAACAGTTTCAGTCATTTAAATTGGTAGCGGTCAAGTTACAGAGAAAATCAGAAGATGCGATCTTAGAGGAGATGTTCATATGGTATGAGGAAGGCATAATTCTGATTGCGATAGTTAATTCGATGTTTGGAGTGAATTATGTTTTTGATGTGGAAGATAGTGTACCTATTTGGTCACCGATCAGAATTTCATGATGAATCAGTTAAGGCAGTGGATCTAAGGTCAGCCATCATTTATGGAAGTGTATATTACATTTGGAGATGACGTGTTAGGTATGATTGACACTGATTTCGAGGAGGTTGATATGTATTTTGTGTCGACTTGGATGAAAATTTTTTAGGTCTTAAACCACTTAATTAAGAACACATTATATAAGGAGAGCTAAATCGTGTGATTTAGGATTGCGATCGTATTTTGAAGTGCAACGATCATAGATTAAAGAAGTAGAGATCAGTACAACGTAAGATCATTGTTACTATTGTTTTCCTAACGGTTGCAACATGTTAAATCCCTTAACCGGGTAGATCTTAACAGGTCTTTATTGTAGATACTTTAACACGGTAACATCTTTATTGAAGATTGAGATCCTCTAGCAAGGTAGACTCTAAGAAGTTTTTTGGTACTTCTAACAAGGTACTAGTCACTTTTAACAGGGTGAACCATACAAAGGGTATTGTAGCTCCTAATAGGGAAAACATTTTTTACTGCAGTAAGGTGATTTGTGGGTGTCATCCCCACCATGGCTTTTTCCCCTCTAACAAGGGTTTCCACATGAAAAATTTATGTGTCATATGTGATGCTTTTGTGGATGCACGATGTTGTTTACTTCTATTTGGTATTATCAGTTGCATGTTTCATTTGTTGGAAGTTGTTGATTAGCTTTGTTAGATCGGTGGTGAAATTTCTTAAGTATTTGTTTACACTAATTCACACCCCCCCTCCCATTGCTTGTTCATAATAACACTCCTTCCATTTGTTTGTATAGGAGACAGTCTAATACCTCTTGTTAACTTATTTATTAATGTTTTCATAGGAGACAATCTAATTCCTCTTGTTAACTTATTTATTGACCCTTAGGCATAAATACAATCATTGAAGACAACTGAAGGTAATGTGATCCTTTAGCATAAATACAATCATTGAATATGTGTAATGGCAATTGAAGGTAATGTGTGAAGGGGTAGCAAGGGAAAGTGGGTAGGGATGGAAAGGGAGAGGTAGATAGGTCTTCCTTTGGGCATTGTATTCCCAATCTTAACCATCTCAAGAGTTTTGACAATTGAAAGTGCAATTTATTGCTCTTTACTAAAACACTCCCGCATTTTGGTGATGGCTTCATTGTTGGTTCATCGTCTATTATTGATTCGTCGCTTGTTGTTGATTCACCACCTAGTGTGTCATCTACTAATGGTGCATTGTTCACTAATAGTTTTCTATCATCGGTTATCGATGGTTCCTTGGCTTTCGTCGTTCTGCAGTTATTATGTTGATGTAGATTTTCCTCCTTTAGGTTCTTGTTTTGGTGTGTTTGAATGCCCTTGCCTTTACCCAAGTGTATCTTTCCTACACTAAGGTTGCTAGGTCTTCTGGTTGTAAACTCTTATGTTCCTTCATATCCCTCTCATAGGGGAAAACTCTTGCACTGTTCTTCTTCCTCTCCTTTTATTTGTGGATAGGAGGTTTTGGTCAAATAAGAGTATTTCTCATGTTGCTCTTATCTACAAGTTCAATGGTTTATGTCCTTCCTTTCCAAATTTGAGCAAATGGGTTTTAGAATTTTAGAGGCCTATTATTGATTATAGGATTGAACTTTATCCTTCTATTAGGGATTTTTTTGTGTGTGGTTGTCTTCCAATCTAAGGATGATAGGGCTTGGGTTCTTGAAGGGGGGTTTGACTATAGGGTAAGTGTTCTCTTTCTCTTAGACTTCGGTTCCCTTCCTTCAACCCTCTCTTTGAAACTATAGGTAATTTTCCTAATTGGGCTAGACTTCCTAATCTTCCTCTCCAATATTTGGCTAAGTCTTTCTTTGAATCTATTAGAAATGCTATTCGTAGGTTTATTATGGTTGGTGTTTCTTCTCTAATCTATGATCACCCTACTTTTGCCCACATTCTTGTGGATATTCATACCTCAAAAGATTTTCCTAGAGAGGTTATCTAGGTTGTTGGGGATAGAAAATGCTCTCATATTCTACACTACGAGGGTCTCCCTTTCCATTGCAAAAGGTGTTTTGCTACTAGTCACCTAGCTGTTGATTGTCAAAAATCTCATTGTAATAATGTGCCTTGGTGGAAAAATGCTCTTTGTGAGCATCTTACATGGGAGAATTGTTTTTAATCTTGAGGATGAGTATTTGCTTTCAAAGGTTGCAGCTACTTCGGAAATTCCTAATGGTCTAAAATTGGTTTCGATGGCTGTGACAACTTTAGAGATTCAAGTTGGTCCTATTCAATAGTGTGTAAATTTGACTTTCCCTTCAGAGCCTAATGTGGCTTGCCTAGATGATAATCTGGCTATATTTTTTCACTCATGTATCTCTTCCTTTTGAATCACTGGTGACCGATCCTCTTGCTTCCCCTTGCTCTAATATAGTCAGAGGATGAACTTACTTAGGTGGTTGTGCAGAGAATAAATAAAGGTCTTCCTAAGCACAACTATGCCTTTCTATCCTTGGTTAAGGGTGCTCGTGGTGGTCAAAATGTTTCAAAGGTGATTTGCTTTGTTGTTGGTTTGTCGTGAGCTGTCCTTTAATTGTTTGTAAAGGGTTTCAAGAGCCCTTTAAAACTTGTGTGTGCCTGGTTTGTTGTTGATTTGCAAATATTAGCTTTTTATTGTATGACTAATGGTGGTTGTTTGGCATGGCTTATCTTGTTTATCAACTTTTTGTCTTTGTATAGGGTCTCAGGTCCCTTCAAACCATGTTTTACCCTACATCAAAGATAACGAGATGGCAAGGAAAACTGCATAGCCCACCTCACATACCCCACACAACACACTTTTTCAATATCCCCCCTCCACTCCTTCTTAAGAGATGAATTTCAACCAATTCATTTGGTGAGCCATCATGACAATAGCAAACAAGATTAGACTTTGTTATAGGGGATGAATTTACCTTGAACCCATTAGCAATATCCACCATCACTCTAAGAATAATATAAATATTCTAACCCGAGCCATGAAGATTCCCTAGACGATAGTTAAAAAAGACTCTATCTTGATTTCAGCAAATCCATTATATCAAAGTTACTCAAAGATGAACTCATTTTAATTGCACTTTTGAGGAGTTAAACCTTAGTGGTTCATGTGACACACCATCATCTTCATAATAATTTAACATCCTTATTTTTATTTATGTGCATATATTATATTATTGACAAGCATTTAATAAAAATATGTTCAATTATATACTATTTTTAATTGGTCAAGAACAAATTCTATTGTGGGCAGTTTATTGAATGTTGATATGTAAATAACAGATGCATATAAGGTTTTTCTATTAGACTTTACTTGAAGACTATTTTACCACTTCAATTACTAACAAATTCATCATGAACGATTGAGGGTCTTAACTATAAAGAAAGCATTCCATATAGAACAAAAAGGAGACCAAAACTTATTTAGGTACTTGAATGGGATCTCCTTCCATTTGTTTGGATAGGAAACAATCCAATACCTCTTCTTAACTTATTTATTAATGTTTGCATAGGAGACAGTCCAATTCCAGTTAACTTATTTATTGATCCTTTAACATGTATGCAATCATTGAAGACAATTGAAGGTGATGTTATCCTTTAGCATAAATACAATCGTTGAATATGTGTTAAGACAACTGAAGGTAATGTGATCCTTAAGCATAAATACAATCATTTTATGTGTGTTATGGCAATTGAAGGTAACGTGTGCAAGGGAAGGTGGGTAGGGATGGGAGAGGGAGAAGTAGACAGGTCTTCGTTTGGGCATTGTGTTCCCAATCTTACCAATCTCAAGAATTTTGACAATTGAAAGTGCAATTTATTGCCAGGTTTCTTGAGATTGTATAATGGTATGCATTCATTGAGCTCGCTGGGTTAGAATCAAGGAAGAGGATGCTATGTTTTTGGCTGATCCTTGTGAAGGAAGAAGCTTGTACGATTGATTGACAGGGGATTCTTATTAAGATTTTTTCCTTGACTGGGTTTTCCCAATATAATCTCTTGTGCTAAATTTTGCTGTCTCTTTCATTTACTTGCTTACATCGCCTATTACATGGTAATAACATCTGGAGCACATCTGGATATGGATAAAATGAACCATTTCCAGGTTCCCCGATAAATGTAGGATGCTTACAAATTTTGCAGCCTCAAATGTTCTTCAGTTAAGCTCAGAGCTTGTTGGCAAAAAACTGTTGATTATAAGATTTGTGTTATTAACAATACAATGGCATATCAATATCAATTATGGATCAGCACTAAACCATTTTTTTTCAATTCATATCTCTCGGAGGATGAATGACATCCGTAACAAAAAAAATTAATATTGCAAACATTTGAAAAGGCGTTGGATAGCTTGAGCTTTAGGCGGGGTATATCAATCTCCTGAATGCTCATTCCTTAAGAAGTTTAATTTGAAAACAGTAGCCTTAGTATAATCAAGGTTTAAATGCTCACTTCATTTCATCAGCATTTTATATGGTGTTTTGAGCACAAATACAAGATTTCATGACTTCATTTGCCTTATCTCTATTTCTGATATGTTACATTCAATAAAATTTCAAAGCATCAAGGAGATTGATCATCAAAGGCTTAGAAACATTAGATCTTTAACATTTGTGTGGTGTTAATTCATTTTGATATAGCTTTCTGGGATTTCCAGTGTATTTTTTAGGTCATTTTCTCCTTGGCGTATTTCTTCAATCCTGTCAAATCTAATCACGCTTCATTGTTGATGCATTTACAATTTCTTTGACCGGGAAATAAGGAGTCCAGTTAGAAAATAGAACAAGTGACATCTTTTGATTACAAATAAATATTTAAGGGGATATCCACAAAATTAAAAACAGAATAAATAGATGGATATTAAAGAAAGAAAAATTTCCTCCAATAGTGTCTTGGAAAGAACGAAACTGTAAATTGTAAAGACTACAACAATATAATGTAGTACCCAAGACAAATGTTCATATTGCAATCTGTTACAAAAAAGTTTAAGATTACTACAAAAGCTTCTGGGATTCTCAGACATAATCTAGAATTCTATAGGCATCTACTTCGGTGGAATTTTAAAGTTAAATAGCAAGAGAGATAACAATGCAACAGCATGACCAGTGCATTACCAACACTGAGCAACTAATGCAGATCAAACTATGTGTTCGGGAAGCTTTATTTTGGAAAAACTGAAAGGGCATTCGGAGTCATGTTGAAAAAGTTGTTTCTTTTAACTTTATTATAATTGCTAACACTAATAATGTTTGTTATTCAAGCTTCTATATTATGTATGTCTTTTCTTTTAACATCTTATCAAATAGAGAAAAAATGGTGATTCTGAATACTGACTCGTAGTTCTTGAGGAGCTGCAGTGTCTTCCTTTGCAATTCAATACCTGATTGTTTCCCACATTACCATGATGGTTTACGTGCTTCTGCACTAGGTCTTTCTGTTATAACTTATCATGGAACTGAATTTTTTTTTTGACTTACACTCTTTTTGTCCCCAGAAATTCATTAATTTTGAACCTTAAAATTACTCCAAGCTCACGACTATAATGCAAGTACTCTGGAAATGAACCTAGAAACTGGAGCAGGTTGCACATATACCTGAACAGAAAATAAATTTATTTTGAACGGACTGACAGCTTTAGTTTTAACACCTTACAAAAATAGCAAGTGGGTAATCCAAGTCCCACAAGATAATCAAACCAGTCCACAATTCATCACTGTACAGGGACTGCTGCCAGCAAATTTAATCATCTGTTCAGAGTTTTCCGCTTAGCCTAATTTTTAAGAGAGCTTGAAATCAGCACTTCGTAAATTTCAGACCTTCATGTTTCTCGAGCAGATGGCTTATGCTTACATTTGAGCATGCATTTCCTGTAATAGTCCCTTCCTTTAGGATGAATTTCTACATATCTCTTCTCAAAGATTTTTTCTTGTGGCTTAACAATGGCATTAATACCAAGCTCTGACTTAAGAACATTAGTTGTCCTCAGCCATTTATAAAATTCGTATCTGGGCATGATTCTGCGCTCAAGACTATAATTCAAGTACTTTGGATATGATTCAAGAACCCGGAGTGGGTTGCTTACAGACCTGAAAAGATAATCAGCTTTCTTCTGAAGTGAATTCACACTTTGGCTGAATATATTAGGAGAAACCCAGAGTATCCTACAAACAGCACAAAATGGCAATCCAAGTCCTAGCAAACAATTGAATCGCTCCTGCAGCTTATCTGATTTACATTCAATCCTGCTTGCAGCTTCATTTATCTTTCTAGAGCTTTTTGCTAAGCCTGCTTTCAAGAAAATGTTCAGGGTGTGCCTTGGAATACGCCTATGTAAATGTTCACAAATTTGTATTTCTTGAACAGATGCAACTGGCGTGATGCTATTCAGACGTTCTTCAATGAATGCAAAAAAATTCTTCTTTTCAAAAACTGTTCCAACCATGCTTTCATGAAGCTTAATCAATTTGCTCCTATGTAGATCGATTTTCTCTCTTGCCTCCTGGTTTAGTCCAAAACTTGCAGCACTTTTCTCCATAGATTCAACTAGTTGAGGATCCAAAATTTCAGGACACTTAAGGACAATACTTCCAATATTTTCCTTCTGAATTCCTAAGCTTGACAAAAATTCTATTATAAAGTACAGAGATTCCTCTGAACCATTGGTAAGGAG
>MU223446.1:196288-228319 GCA_018584345.1 Thuja plicata | reverse complement strand
GTCATCGGTACAAAATGGATATTCAGGAATAAACTGAATGAGAATGGAGAAGTCACCAGAAATAAAGCAAGACTAGTATGCAAGGGGTATGCACAAGAAGAAGGAATTGACTATGGAGAGACCTTTGAATGAGAATGGAGAAGTCACCAGAAATAAAGCAAGACTAGTATGCAAGGGGTATGCACAAGAAGAAGGAATTGACTATGGAGAGACCTTTTCACCCGTTGCTAGGCTAGGAGTGAGAATATTACTTGCTTATGCTGCATGTAAAGGATTCAAGGTATATCAAATGGATGTCAAGTCTGCATTCCTAAATGGAATACTTGAAGAAGACGTATACATTGAACAACCAAAAGGGTTTGTTGATCCAGACAAGAGGGACATGGTATGTAGACTACAAAAATCCTTGTATGGATTGAAACAAGCACCCCGAGCCTGGTATGAAAGAATTCATTCCTATCTTATAAGTATTGGATTTGTAAGGACTAGTGGAAATAATAATCTTTATTTGAGGGAAGATATTGATGCTAACATTTTGATTGTTGAGATATTTGTTGATGACATCATATTTGGAGGCAATGATATGCTATGCAAATCATTTGCAAATGAAATGACAAAAGAGTTTGAGATGTCTATGTTTGGAGAGATCAAATTCTTTCTTGGTCTACATATCATGCAACAAGATGAAGGTATTTTCAATACACAATCCAAGTACATCAAAGAAGTACTGAAAATATTCAAGATGGAAGAGTCCAAACCAATTGGAACACCAATGACAACTAGATGTAAGCTGACAAAGGAAGACAAGTCATCAGAGGTAAATCAGTCTTTGTACAGATCAATGATTGGAAAACTCATGTATGTTGTACACACTAGACTAGATATTGGACATGCAATAGGAATAGTTGCAATATTTTCTGCTAATCCCAGATAATCACATATGACTGCTCTGAAAAGAATTCAAAGATATCTGAAGAATATCGAGGAATATGGCTTATGGTATAAAAGAGAAGGCAAATTTGAACTTAAGGTCTTTACCGACGCTGATTGGGATGGAAATATTGATGACCAGAAGAGAAAAACTGGAGGAGCATTCTTTATGGGTGACATACTTGTCACATGGATCAGCAAGAAGCAAGGATGCATCTCTCAGTCTACTGCGGAAGCAGAGTATGTTGCTGCTGCTACAAATTGCACAAATATTGCATGGATCAAACAGTTACTGGAAGGTATGAATATGAAAATCTTAGAACCAGTAATTATCTATTGTGACAATACAAGTGCAATAAACATTTCCAAGAATCTAGTCATGCATGCTAAAACAAAGCAAATTGCCATCAAGTATCATTATCTAAGAGAACAAGTTTAGGCAAAGGAGGTGATACTTGAGTATGTGCAATCAAAGGAACAATTGGCCGATATCTTTACCAAGCCATTGCCCAAGGATGCATTTGAGTACTTGAGAAAGAGACAAGGGGTCAGACCCTTGTTTACTGGTCATTAAGTTGATTAGAAGGTTGCATCAGCCTACATATTATCATAATATCATTCATGTTGATGCAAGCAAAGAAATGGACTTCAAAGATAAATCTATACATAGCAAGGTATTTATCTACTCTGAGCACCAGAGTTATTACCAATGGATTGGGAAATTCAAGGAATATATTATGGATAGAAAGGATCCATTTGGCATCATTGTCAAAAGCTTGTTTGACAAAGATGATTGTTTGGCATTGTTGTCAAAGGGAGAGAGATATCTCATTATCATACTGATAAAAAGAGAGATTATGTCTATTATCATATCAGGGAGAGATTATATCCATCGAAGTATCCAAAGGGAGAGATGTAACAAGAAAGGGAGAGCGCACACAAAGGAAGAGAATTGCTGACAAGAGACATCAGAAGAAAGAAGAACAGTGAAAGGGAGAGAGTTTGACACAGAAAGATAACACATCACATAAGAAAAAGAAATATTCTACATCTATCTAGTGAAGGGATTGAAGGCAGAAAGAAAGCTGCAAGAATCAAATCAAAGCAATTTGAGCTTACCGAAAGCCAGACATTTGTAATAGTTACATTAGAAAAGCTTGATGAAACTGTATATTTCATATTGTATTAGTAATAGTATAGTATGATAATGTAGTATGTTGCCATCAATGCCAAAGGGAGAGATTTATGACATGTAACTAATTGAATGTTTGAAGATGTTAAGTTGATGATCATCCAAGGCATTAAATCAGTTAATGTATTGTATTGTCATTGATGTCAACTTGATATAATCTATATGGTCATAGAAATACTGCCAAAGAATTCAAAGAACCAATGAATCAAAGGCTATGTTATTAGTAATGCATATAAGTAAAGTATTCACTAAGTGATTGTATTCACTGACAAAGTGCACGCCGACAGTCAGAGTAAAAGATTAGAGTCACAGTGTTACCTGATGAGCTAATGCACAACATTACCGACAAGAAAAGTTACAGTGTTGCCCGACGAGAAAAACACATAGTAACTCGACGGAAACAATTTCAGTGTTGCCCAATGAAAAAGACAAGGACAGAGATCCCGATGATAGCTGAAGTCACACCGATGGAACAGTTAGTTATCACCGATGATTAACTGAAGTGTTGACTGACAGAATAAAGAGTTCAGAAATGACAAAATGCCTAGTTGTCAAAAGCTATAAATAGACTTAACAGATACTTATCATTGTTTTAATCATCCAGATAAAGTCATAGATAAGTAATTGATTTAAAGTTGATTTGTCTAGTTGGCAAGAAGATCCCGTTGAGATAAAATAGGAGTTTGCTTTAAACCTATTGGCGAGAATTACGGATCATGCCAAGAATCAAGAAAGCCAAGAAAAGGTAAATCATGTCTATATAGAGACAAACCCAGTTCATTACGAATGGGGTAATGGGTGAGGTGAACAAGAGAAGAAGAAAGATACAAAAGAAAATCTAAAGAAGAAGAATTCTTTATTCAATCTTGATCAACAAGCTGAGGAAAGAGCTAGATTTTGTAGACACTGATGAATAGTGAGACAACATCACAGAGTAGAACAGTGTAGAGCAAAGGTATAGAATTGATTATATTGATCAGAGAGGTAATGGAATTACAATAGATCTGAAAATCTGCAATTGAGTTGTATGTATGAACAGATCATTAGTGTTTCACTTTAACCATTGAAGCATCAAGTCTCTTAACCGAGCAGGACTTAAAAGTCTTTTACAATTGAGATACATCTCAAGGAGTATCAGAAAGTTTGATCATAAAAGTAGCATTGGATATGCTTGATACCTATTGACATGCCGAGTGAGTGTTTGATCAAGGATGGTAGCTTTAGATACCAGATACTAGGTGACAAACTATCTTTTAAATCCTCTAACAAGGTCACACCTAACAGTGTGTTTGTAACCTTTAACAGGGTTGGCTCCTAATAGGGCTCACTTCAGAAGAGTGAAAATTTGGGGTACCGGTCCCAGTGTTTTTTCCCTTAACAGGGTTTCCGCGTTAAAATCCATGTGCTATGTGTTTATGATTCATTACTTTACTATTTTACATTTCACATATGCAATTCTAGATTTATCGATATACTCTGCATATTTACTATGTTTCAGTAAATAGTTGACTGCTTATCGGTAATCATATAGAAGAGAGATTTACAAAGCAATTTGACAAGTAGAAAATTGATTAAAGTATTTCAAGGAATTCATCTTGTAGGACGGAAGATAACTAGAGACATAATTTGTGGTTATAAGTTTTAAGGGTTGATTTAAGGATTAATTTTTGAGGCCACTGATTCACCCCCCCCCCTCTCAGTTATTACTAACACCTATATCCTACATTCTATCTTATACATCCATTTGGTGCATACATACTAGTGGATCCAAGGATTTGAATCATCTACAAGGGTTTCTATACAAGCAAGGTGAATTTTTTTATTTACTTTGTTTATCTATGCAATTTCAATTATATTTTAAGGTTAATTCCAAAACTGGGGTTTGACCAAGGCAAACCCCTCCCCCCCAACAAACAAAACCATTTTTCTTACATGTACAGGTACAGGACAATGAATTACAAAGAAGATTCAGATACCCTTTTCGGCCAAATTTTGGGATCCGTGAACAAAATTTCCGTTGGAGCAGTGCAGGTCAAGGTTGACATTTTGGGGTATAATTGTGCCCCCGCATTTGGGTCAAGGTCAACCTGACTTAGAAAAGGGAAAAGATTTCTGGGTTTTCTCCGTCTTTATGTTTCTGTTCCAGATCCGATTGTAGAATTTCCCGAAACTTAGTACAGACACCAGAAAATAACAATTTCCAGATCTACTATATTTTGAGGTTAGCACTTGTCTTCAATTCATTTCAATTAAGGTTTTAATCAATTCAAATCTATTACATACTCTTCATCCATAATTCAGGAATGTAAGGCTTTCTTCTTTCTTCTTATTTCTGATTGATTGTTGCATTTGTGCATTGGCCATTTTCTTATGGTTGATCAAAGTGGATTTTTCCTTTGTGAAATTTGGGGCTAGGAGGAGAATCTTATCTTCCCCAAAAACCTTTAAATACAACACAAACACCATTTCTTCCTATATACATTACAACATCCATTTTTATACCTTAGACCTTGTTAATGGAAATCCCAAAGGTTTCTCCTCCAATGAATCAGGGCTAAGATAAGGAGACTCAAACTCCTCATACCTATTCATTAACTTTGCTAAATTTTTAGGGACAAATATTGATAAAATTATTCTTCAAGGAGCCCATAAAATTTTTCAAGATGCTTCTTCTTTACCCCCTTCTTCACACCATCGATTTTTTGATGATACTATCTTGTTTGGGTACTCCTCGGTCTGGGAAGCCAAGCAATGTAAATGTGTGTTGCATAGATATGCTCATATCTCTATACCACATATTAATTACAATAAAAGTCTACTCCATTTCTTCAATATAGAAGTGTTAATTTAAAACAAAATTGTTAGAATATATTGATTTGTCAAATGATGATCTCCTTGCTACAACTTCCTTCATCTATCTCTAGCTATGAAGAAGATAATGCATAATTAATGTAATTGTATAATGAAAAGTATCCTTAAAAAATTATTGGTTTGAAAGGAATAATTTAGAGATAAGTTAGTAAGTATCAAATTCTCTACAAAATATTCTTGTTTACTAAGTTTGTTTTTATTTAAGATCCCTACTTTTATAGTTGATCATATCGAATGAATCCTGAAAAAAATTACGAACAAGAAATGAGGAAAAAAAGAGAATTACCTTAGTGAATTGTGATATCGTTTGTGTAACTTAAAATTGTGAAGGTTTAGTTACAAGAAGACTACAACCCTTCATTAAAGCACTTCTTTCTAAAATTGGTTGGAATCTAGTTTTGAATGAAAATGATTGGGCATTTATTGCAAAAGCAAAAGATCCTGGAAATGTTGATCTAAGCAATTTATAGTCCTCCTCCTTCATCCCTAAAGGCTCAATAATATGAAACAATTTATTCAATGTTAGAAGCTTTCTTAGACAAGGTATCTATTAGCATGTTGGGAATGGAAAAAAGTTCAATTTGTTTGGATTAAATATGTTGTAATAACTCCACTTTGTCTATTTTCACTTCCTTTGTTGTATTTAAGGAACCTTTGGTTAGGTCATCCGGTCCTAAGTGATTTGGTTATATTGATTGACAAGGTCATGAGCCAAAATGAAAATATTTTCCTCTTTTGCCTAATCAGAACAATGGGAACAAAGTGGCTAGAAACTAACTATCAAAGCATTAGGGGATTATAATTTTTTCAACCTCTCTAGAGAATATGAAATCGTTTGGATCCCCACTTTTTTATATTGCTTCATCTTATATTATGAATGTTAATGAAGCCTCTATGTCATCTTTCAATAGGCGGTTGATTTGGAACTACAAGGTTATACCCAAAATTAATTGTTTCTGGTGCATAGCATTCCATAACAATCTCAACAATAGAAAACCTTGTTAAGAGATTATTCCAACATGTTAATAGGTGTATTCTTTATTGTGTTGAAGAAAATTATGTTTTCTATCTCTTCTTACATTATAGCTTTTTCGATGAAGTGTGGGAAGAGTTTTTTCTTCCCTTGGTATTTTGTGAATTATGTCGAGGAAGAGGTTTTTCTAGAGAAGGGAAAACACAAGCACTACTATTGTGAAAGGATAACAAAAAGAACCCCCCCGGGGGCAAAATTGTAAAATCCTAGCGAATCCTTATTTTGGGGGGGAATTTTAATATTAATGGAAAAAAAAATTCAAATTATGAAAAAACATTAATTTGAATTGGCACTTTTTTTCTAACGTATGAAAATTCCATAAAATCCTTGCAAATAATTCATTACTAGGGGGGAAAATATATATTGTATGTGGCGAATGTTTTTCTTTTAAAGAAAAATATATAGAAGTGTATGGGCAAAAATTTTTACTGCAAAGGAAAAATTATTTAATTGTAGTGGCGAAATTTATCTACCATTTGAAAATTGCTTTATTTTATTGGTGATTTTTTCAATCCCTTGAAAAGACACATTCTATTAATAGCCACTTTTCAAGAGTTGTGACTTGTCATGTGGGCCAGTGCCAAATGGCAATTGATCAGAGATCTAATAATTATTTAATTAATGTAACATCATGTCGAGAGAATAATGCATTTGTTTGTTGCCAACTTGTCTGCAGACTCTTCACTATGGTATCGATAAGCACGACCACATCAACACATACCTAACATCCATCAGTTTATAATTTTAAATGTATTATTTAGGATTTTTTGATGATCGTAGATCAATGACTGAAGTTTTATTTTGGCCCAAAACTCTGAAGGAAACATAGTTCTCCAAAAAGTCTCTGGAATGGAGATACATATCAAATCTTAACCTTGATCATTGATAACAATTGGTTAGTAGGTTACGTGGATGGTTGATAATGTTGCACAATCTTTATCTATATTTAATAAGAAATAAATGTATTTTCACTGACATTCTCTAACTATGATCCACTCAGCACGCACGACTTCCAATTTGGTACTGATGATATTACCAATTTTGCACACTTGTGCATTTATGGGAAAGATTTATAGAGAGATATGAACAATTTAAAAAAATTAAAGTACAAAGGAATTATAAGGGTTAGAGAAGGAATTCTTGAGTATCAAGGGCTATTTATAGATGATCTACGCTTCTTTCTTCTTTAATTTGCCTTCGATAGATAAAGTGTAAGAGCTTTCAGTGGTTGAAATTATGCATCTGGTTTAGGTCTTTAGGTTGTATAATTTGATATTCAAATTTATGAAGATGGACACTCCTATCTGGTTGAGAAGCACATTTGAGGAGGAAGAAAAGGCATTTTTGGGCTTGGTCTCATACACAACCTTGGCATCAGTTTGTAAGGAGGTGAGGGGTTTAAAAATAAGGTTGTGAGGATGGTGTCAGGGCAAGAGTTTCTGTGAAATGTTGATAGATATCATGTTAACACAAATATTACATCCCATTTTTTGGCGTCTCTTCTGGACCTCGCAGGAGACAAAGTGGATATGTTGATGTTGTTAAGGAAGGTTTTCAAAGAAGAATTAATGGGGGACGATGTTCATGTTGTTGTCTTTGCATAAATAGGGGTGGAGATCCCTTGGGCAAGTGATTTACCCAATATTCTCCATCCACGCCAAAATGTGGCCACACAACCTTTTATTTTGAACCTAAATGTTTAACAATTGACACGACATAGGAAATGGACGTGGATTGGTAGGAATTTTCTCCAAAAATGGTTTCTCTAGGATGAATTGGCAGACTACGGACGGCTATATAAATTCTCAGAGCTTATCCTCTTTGAATAATTCTACTTAGATGGAGGGGAAGATCCTTAGTATTACCCATGACCTGTCACCCTATGGCCAAGTATTTTGAAATTAAGGTTTCCATTTTTTTTATTTTATTTTTGATACCATCGTATCACTGGTCCACTACAATGCCCTAGTAGTTTTGCTTATTTGGCTAGTACCTCATAACCTCCCTCATTTTGACTTTAAAGTTTTGGAGGGACTCCGTGGAGCAGAGCCCCAAATTATGTCAAAACTAACTCTCTAGGGATCCACAACACCCCTACTTCCACACAATCTAGGGCTCTACTAAAGAGTTCCCAAAACCCACATTCACAAGACTATATCTTCCACTAGCCTTCAACACCCAAAAGGGCCAAAATAGGACACAACTAGAACCAAGTAATCCAGGGATGAAACAAGGGTTCTATTAACTTTATATCATCATATTAGATGAAATAAGACACAAATCCACCATTGAGTTGTTACTGAGATCAAATTTGGATACCAATCCCACCATAGGGCTACAAGGACAAAATATGGATTCCTAAGGGAAAATTACTTGGAAATCCACCAAATAAAGTTTTAACCACCCCAAAAAGTCTCTAATCCACATAAAAACAACACCCTCCAAGCTAGGGTTCTTGACCAATCCCCTAACTCATGCCATCCTCAAATCTCTCATAGGCCTAATAGGGCTAATAGGCCACTTTTCCAAAGCAACTACTAGAATCTAAACTCAATTTATTATCCCTCCAATTGGTACACTTTTAGGATCATACCAAACATCTAAATCCAAGGAGTCAGACTTTCATTCCACCCCTGGCCCGAGTTGTGCCTCAAAAACTCAAAACTGGACAGTCACATATGGATGCCAGTCCCAAAGATTCAATCATCTCTCTCTTCACTGACTGCCTCTTGATCTAAGACCTCAAAAATATTAAATTAAATCCTCCCCCCTTACTCTCCCCAAAGGCTCAGAATTTTCCCATGGTGGAGTCTCTGGGAAAGAGGATTTTGGTTTCGAAACCCTAGTTAGGGCCTTTCACAGACCAGTGAGCAATCAAAAATGGATATCTCTCGATCCCCTGCACTTGAAGACTTAAAAATAAATGGAAAATTCCACTAAGACACTACATCAAATTTTCTCCCACTTCAATGGTGCATTGGGATCCGTACAGGGTCGTACAATTTTGAAATTCAGTTAGAAATGCAGAAAACAGTTTAGATTTTATTGATTTCAATTCAAAAACTTTGCAAATTTTTCACTCTAACTGTGGAGAGATATTTTTCCTCCATTAAATATCATTCCCAAGTGGTTCCAACTAAAAAATGTGGTTGTGAACATTGGTATTCAAAATTTGCAACTTTTTGCAAAAGTTGCACTTAGCAACTTTGACAACTTTTAACAACTTTTGCAAAAGTTGTCAAAACTAACTAAACTTGTAAATTTCAGTGTTTTTACTCCATAGGGGATCTTATAAGACCTAAAATTACATTCCTACTCTTCCTTAGGCCCCCTATATTATTCTATTCTACTCTACCCAAATCGTCCAATTTGACTAAGGTGGACTACTAAGTTTATAACATCACTTAGTGTCCCCTTGTCTTACATTTTAGGACTTTACTGAGAAACTTGGATCTAAGATCCAACCATAACCCTAGACCTACTTATTTGGGTCAACTGATGTGTGTACCATGGATGAAATTGAGGGTAATCTTGCACCATACTCCTGGGGTGCATTGATCTCAAGTCCTCTTGAGATGAGGTCTTCTAAAATGGAGCCATGTTTCTGAATTTCTTGCTCATCTATCCATATAGATTCCTTCTCAGGACTATCCTTCCACTTGACCAAGAATTTCTTTTAAACATTCTTTCTTTTCTTTTTTATGGTCTTGGTGTCCAAAATATTCTCAAGCCTCTTTGGTGCATGAGAGGGTAGAATTGCAATATCTTCTTCAAGTTCTTCCATCTGTAATTCAAAACCTACATGTACATCACCTTTATATGGGGTTAGATCAAAAATATTGAATATAGAAGAGATGCCAAGGTGTGAGGGTAATTCAATCTCATATGCATTCAACCCTGCATGTTTCTTCAAGACCAAACAAGGTCCTACTTTCTTCATGAGTAGTTTGGTGTGTTTTCCTTTAGGTAATCTCTCCTTCTTGAGATATTCCCACGCCATGTCTCCCACCTACAATTGAACATCTCTTATATGCTTTTCTTTGTCTTTTTTATACTTGTCTGCACTCTTTTCAAGTGCCAATCTTACTGAATCATGAATTTCTTTCATACTCTCTGCAAACTCTTCTCCATGAGCATTGATTGGAGTAGTTTGTGGTAACTCTCTGAGTTCCAAGATGCCTCTTGGAATTTGCCCATACAGAACTTGAAAAGGACTCTTCCCTGTACTTCTATTGACTGAGTCATTGAAAGCAAATTTTTCTTGGGGTAGGACTGCATCCCACTTGTCTCCATACTGTTTGGTCAAACACCTAAGTAGATTCCCAAGTGATTTTTTTACCACTTCTGTCTGCCCATCTGTTTGTGGATGGTAGGTAGAACTAAAGATTAAATTGGTCCCTAACCTTTTCCACAAGGTTCTCCAAAAGTTACCAATAAACTTCACATCTCTATCAGAGAGAATGGTTTGAGGTAAGCCATGAATCCTCACTATTTCCTTGAAGAACAAACTTGCAATTGCTGATGCATCATTAGTGCTTTTACAAGGGATAAAGTGGGCCATTTTACTAAACATATCCACTAAAACATAGATGCTATCATATCCATTTTGTGTTCTAGGAAATCCCATCATAAATTCCATGCTACAACTCTCCCAAGGTCTTGTGGGAATAGGTAGAGGTTGGCATAGTCCTGCATTTATGGATGTACCCTTGGCCCTTTGACAGATTGTGCATGTCTCTACAATCTTCCTTACTTAATTTTGAAGTTTAGGCCAATAATATAACCTTCTCACCTATTCCAATATTTTGTCCAAACCAAAATGTCCTCCCATGCTGCATGCATGTTTTTCTCTAATGATGTTCTCCCTCATTGAACACTTTGGAATGCATAACTGGTGTTCAAATAGTCTGCATACTCCACATGGTAAGCCTCTAAAAATTCAGAACACACCTTATAAATATCTCTGAATTCATTATCATCCTTATACATGTCCTTCAATGAATCAATCCCTATACTTTGGAGTTGGATTCATTGCACAACTAAAGATCTCCTGCTCAATGCATCTGCCACCTTATTGGAAACTCAATTTTTATATTTGATTGAGAAGTTGTAGGCTTGTATTGATTCTACCCACTTCATGTGTTTATGGCTTAATTTCTCTTGACTATTTAGGAAACTTAAGGCTTGGTTGTCTGTGAAGACATTAAATTCTTTTGGAAGGAGGTAGTGCCTCCATTTCATCAATGACTAAACTAATACATATAGTTCCAAGTCATAAGAGGATTGTTTCCTCCTTGCTTCATTTAGTTTATCACTGAAAAAGGCTATAGGCCTCCCTTCTTTGCTTAAGACAGCCCCAATAGCTAGGTTAGAAGCATCACATTCAATAGTAAATATCTTTTGAAAATCAGGAAAGACTAAGATAGGATTTTCCATTACCTTCTTTTTCAGCATTTGGAAGGCTTCTTCTGCATCTTTGTTCCACACAAACTTGCACTTTTGTCCACCTTTGATGGTTTCAAGGATAGGAGCACACAGCTGACTGAAATTCCTTATGAATTTTCTGTAAAAAGATGCCAGTCCATGAAAACTCCTGACTTTTGTCATTGTCCTAGGAGAAGTCCAATTCAAGATGGCTTCTACCTTCTCAGGGTCCATCTTGATGTTCCCTCCTGAGACTACAAATCCCAAATATATGAGTTCTTCCTACATAAAAACACATTTCTCCAAATTTATGAAAAGCTTCTCTTCATGCAATCTCTTTAGGACCAAGTTAAGATGTTCCAAATGTTCCTTCTTACTTTTGCTAAAGATAAGGATGTCATCAAGGTATACAATGACAAATTTTCCAAGAAATGGTTTAAGCACCTCATTCATAAGCCTCATGAATGTGCTAGGGGAATTGGCTAGGCCAAAGGGCATCACCCTCTATTCATACAAGCCTTCATTGGTCTTAAATGCAGTTTTCCACTCATCTCTAGCCCTAATCCTAATTTGGTGGTATCCACTCTTCAAATCCACCTTAGAATAGTACCTTGCACCTCCTAACTGATATAATAGATTCTCTATCCTAGGAATAGGAAACCTATACCTAATTTTGATTCTATTTATAGCTCTAGAATCAGTGCACAATCTCCATGTGCCTTCCTTCTTAGGGGCCAAAAGAGTTGGTACTGCACAAGGACTGAGAATTTTTGTAATCAAACCCTTATCCAAGAGTTCTTGAATTTGTCTTTCCATCTCTTTTTTTTGTTCAGGGGTTAACTTGTATGCTACCTTATTGGGAAAGGTTTCTCCTAGAATCAAGTCTATGTTGTGACTTATGTCTATGATTGGGGGTAACTCATTTAGTAAATCTTTGGTCACAATGTCTTTATACTGATCAAGTAGGTCTGCAACTTCTTTAGGGCCTACCCTCCTTAGGGGTTCTACTTCTTTCTCAACCCTCTTAGTTATATCATCTTTAGGTAAAATTACTAAATCATAGCAAGGAGTCTTTTCTTCTTTCAAAGTTTTCAAAAACTCTTTCTCTCCTACAAACAAAAATCTTGAATCATTTTGTTCCTCTGAAAAATCAGATAGTGGAAAGAATGTTACCTTTTCCCCTTTGTTATTGATGGTGTAGGTGTTTATTCTCCCATTATGGTGAACCTCCACATCACACTGCCATGGTCTCCCAAGTAGAAAATGGCATGCATCCATGGGGACAATATCACAGAGAACTTTATCCTTGTAGTTTCCAAGTTGGAGTTCCACCCAAGCTTGTTCCTCTATGACAGTTTGTTGCTTCTTGGTTAGCCATGATACCTTGTAAGGGTTTGGATGTGGCACCCTCCTCAGCTTTAGTTTCTTTACTACCTCCTCTGACACCAAGTTTTCCGTAGACCCACTATCAATCACCATCCTGCAGACTTTGTCTTCTACCTTGTATGTGGTTCTAAATAAGTTCTTCCTCTAAGGTGGCTCTTGAGTGTTTGGAGCCTTCAATAGCATCCTTCTCATCATAAGTACTTCTCCTTCCTCAGGTGGTGCATAAGACCCATGTGAGTTATCCCCTTGGTTCTCTTCTTCTCTAACCATGTTTTCCCTTCTCTCTATCTGATTGCTTGCTTTTTCAGGACACTTGGATGCTAAGTGCCCAACTTGGTTACATCTGTAACACCTTGGAGGTCTTGAATTTCTTCCTCCAAACCTTCCCCTTGAATCTCCTCTCCTTCCTCTACAGGATCCTCTAGAACTTCCCTCCCCAAAGGAGTTCTCTTGACTGATTTCTTTCTGACTGGTCTCACCAAAATTTCTTGGAGCTTGTCCTCTCTCATTGTTTGTTCCTCTTCCTCTACTACCAAATTCTCTCTGGCCTCTACCTCTTCCACTTTGCTCTTGTCTCCTTTTAAGTTTTTCTTCAACCTTCAGTGCTAATTGATCGCACTTTTGGATAGTGGTAGGGGAACACAAACTTAGTTCATCTTGGATGCTTATCCTCAATCCTTGCATATATCTAGCAAGCTTGACACTCTCTAGTTCAATTAACTTAGACTTCATGGTAAGATTTTGGAATTGCTTAGTATAACTTGAGATGTCCATCTCCTTCTGCCTTAGACTTTGTCTCTTCTTATGTAGTTGAATTTCATAGTCCTCAGGTACATAGGCTTCCTTCACAAGGTCACCATCTTCTTCCAAGTGCTTACTGGATTCTTCTCCATCTTCACCCTCTCTGCTTGAGCGAAGTTCCACCAAGTTAGGGCAGATCCCTTCAACTTGGACTTTGCTATCTTAACCTTTTGATGCTCTGGTATCTCCTCACAGTCAAAGAAACTAGTGAGTGCATCAATCCAATCCATGACTTCTTCTAGACCCATCTTCCCATCGTAGACAGGTAGGTCAATTTTGGTATCCATGGTTATCCTCTCCATGGATTTCAAAGTCTTTAAGAGAAGCCTATGTTCAGTAGGTATTTCCTCTTCTTCATCTTCCTGCCAAGGGGTCTCTTCATCACTCCCCTCTTCTTCAATTCCAGAGTTTCCACTACCCCCTCTCTTGACTTGTTGCTTGAGCCTTTCCATTTCCTGCCTCATCAACTTCCTCTCTGCATCATGCTCTTTAACCACCCTTAGTAGTTAAGTATTGGTCATTCTATTGGGAAGTTCACTGTCATCTCCTACATTGGACATGATTGAAACTTTTTCTTCTTCCAAAGATCTACTAGTTTCTCTGATACAACTTGGAGCAGAGCCCCAAACTATGTCAAAACTAACTCTCTATGGATCCACAATACCCCTACTTCCACACACTCTAGGGTTGTACTAAAGAGTTCCCAAAACCCACATTCACAAGACCAAATCTTCCACTAGCCTTCAACACCCAAAAGGGCCAAAATAGGACACAACTAGAACCAAGTAATCCAGGGATGAAACAAGGGTTCTATCAACTTTATATCATCATATTAGATGAAATAAGACACAAATCCACCATTGAGTTGTTACTGAGATCAAATTTGGATACCAATCGCACCATAGGGCTACAAGGACAAAATATGGATTCCTAAGGGAAAATTACTTGGAAATCCACCATAGAAAGTTTTAACCACCCCAAAAGTCTCTAATCCACATAACAACAACACCCTCCAAGCTAGGGTTCTTGACCAATCCCCTAACTCCTGCTGTCCTCAAATCTCTCCTAGGCCTAATAGGGCTAATAGACCACTTTTCCAAAGCAAATACTAGAATATCAACTAAATTTATTATCCCTCCAATTGGGACACTTGTATGATCATACAAAAAATCTAAATCCAAGGATTCAGACTTTCATTCCACCCCTGGTCTGAGTTGTGCCTCAAAAACTCAAAACTGGACAGTCACATATGGATACCTGTCCCACAGATTCAATCATCTCTCTCTTCACTGATTTCCTCCTAATCCAAGAACTCAAAAATATTAAATTACATCCTCCCCCTTACTCTCCCCAAAGGCTCAAAATTTCCCCATGGTGGAGTCTCTGGGAAAGAGGACTTTGGTATCGAAACCCTAGTTAGGGGCTTTCATAGACCAGTGAGCAATCAAAAATGGATATCTCTTGATCCCCTACACTTGAAGACTTAAAACCAAATGGAACATTCCACTAAGACACTGCATCAACTTTTCTCCCACTTAAGTGGTGCATTGGGATCCGTACACGGTCATACAATTTTGAAATTCGGTTAGAAATGTAGAAAATAATTTAGATTTTATTGATTTCAATTCAAAAACTTTACAAATTATTCACTCTAACTGTGGAGAGAGGTTTTTCCTCCATTAAATATCATTCCCAAGTGGTTCCAACTGACAAAGGTGGTTGTGAACATTGGGATTCAAAAGTTACAACTTTTTGCAAAAGTTGCACTTAGCAACTTTGACAACTTTTAACAACTTTTTGCAAAAGTTGTCAAAACTAACTAAACTTGTAAAGTTCGGTGTTTTTACTCCATAGGGGATCTTAGAAGGCCTAAAATTACATTCCTACCCTTCCTTAGGTCCCCTAGACTATTCTATTCTACTCTACCCAAATTGTCCAATTTCACTAAGGTGGACAACTAAGTTTATAACATCACTTAGTGTCCCCTTGTCTTACATTTTAGGACTTTATTGAGAACCTTGGATCTAAGATCCAACCATAACCCTAACCCTACTTGTTTGGGTCCACTGATGTTTGTACCATGGATGAACTTGAGGGTGCTCCTGCACCACTCTGACTATTGTAAATTTGTAGAACATATTAATGAAAATTTTGCAAATTCATTTCAGTTTTCCTTTTATGGATTTTAAAAATGCTTTCAATTTTATTCTTTTGCACTTAGCAGATTCCTCTTTGTGAATGAAAGGGCCAAAATTGTGCGTCATAACTTAATCAAACAAAACCATTAAATTAGATCTTACAAAAGGATCTAATTTTCTAGGTTGACATTTTTGAGATCTTAATGCAATTGAGAGCATAAATTACAATGCAGTACTGAGTTAATAATTTTTTAATCTAAAAATGAACCAAACAATTGTATGTGTGTGAATTTGTGAATTGTTAACACCTAGCATGGGCATGCAATTTGAATCACCACACTTGACTTTAAGTAACGGACAAAAGTGGAAGAGGAAGCGCAAGAGTGCTTCCTCTAGAAAATGTCAAGAAATTATTATATTCTGGCATGGTCCAATGGTGTATATTATTTATTTTAATTAATTGTCAAAACAGACTATGCTTGGAAATGTTTTATAAACCTTATAAATTGAATTGCGTTATGAAAGTGATCTACTTAATGTGTTATTAAGTGATTTACTTTTTCCAATGTTTTATGAACAAGTGATGATGTACATTATTATAACGAACAAAAGTTTGTAGAAATGAGGTTATGCCTTAAAAATTGCCTCTTTTACTCTAAGAGTAATCTTGTTATATCAAGGATAGGAAGAGTGATGTGATAACTTAACTTTTGTATGTGTTCAGAATTGTAAAAGTATTCAGTTATTGTTTAAAGTAAAATTAGCATACCAAATTTTATTAATGTGGTAGTACCTTTATTACTTTTCCCTTTGATATTACATAATTAGCAACTAAATCCACAAAATTAAATTATCAATAATTTTTCAACCAAATCAATAAATTCATAGACATTTTAAACTGTAACCTTAATCAACATATTATTTTATAATCCTTCAAATTATAAAAATACTTAATAATTACATTATATAAGAAAAATGAACAAAATTTAATGAATGTTGGATCAGAATGATCGCATATCTGATGACATGTAAGTGATTGAATGTTTGACAATGTTAAGTTAAAGATAATGCAAAGCATTAAATCAGTTAATGTATTGTATTGTCATTGATGTCAACTTGATATCATTTGTATGGTCATGTACATAATGCCAAAGACTTTAGAGAATCAAAGGAACAAAGGTTATACTTTCAACAATGCATAAAAGTCAAGTATTTACGTAGTGACAAACAACACCGACAGAGTGCACACCAACGGTCAGAGCAAAGAAGAACAGTCACAATGATACCCGATTATTAGAACCATAGTGTTTCCTGACATAGCAAAGCCATAGTGATGCTTGACGAGAAAAGTCAGAAGGTTTCCTGACGAGTAAAATTCCAATGATGCCCAACGAACGGAGATCACGAAGCTAACTGGAGTCTCACCGATGGAACTGTTAGTTGTCACCGACAACTAACTGTAGTGGTGACCGACGAAACAGATTGTTTAGAAAATGAAAAAATATCTAGCTGGTAGAGCTAAAGATATACTTAATTGGTTGTCTACTTTGTTTTATTCGACCAGAGATAAGTGATTGATTTAAAGTTGATTTGTACATTTGGCAAGAAGATATCTACGAGATAAATTAGGAGTTATGCTTTAAATCTAATTGGCTAGATTGTTTTTCATGCCAAGAATCAAGAATCAAGAAACAGTGAATATCATGTCTATATAAGAGACAAGCTTAATTCATTTACGAATGGGATTAAGGCGAGTGAATAGAAAGAGGATGCTAAAGAGAAACTGATGAAGAATAACTTCATGTAGTCCTGATCAAACAAGCTGAAGGAAAAGCTAAGGAATTCTGCAGACACCAACAAATAGTGAAGCACAGCATCACAAAGTAAAAATTATGGAGCACAAAGGATTGAATTGATACATTGGTCAGAGAGGTACTGTACTTAAATAGATCTAAAAATCTGCAATTCAAAGTTGCAATATAAACAGGTCATAGTGTTTCAGTTTAACCATTGAAGCATCAAGTCTCTTAACCAAGCACGACTTAACAGTATTTTATATATTGAGGTACATCTCAAGGAGTGCCAAAAAGGTTGATTCATGAAAGTAGCATTGGATTTTCCCGATACCTATTGACAGTCTAAGAAGGAGGATGATTCAAGGATGGTAGCAATAGATGTCTGATACTAATTGACAACCTCTATGTATAAAATCCTTTAACAAGGTCGCACTTAACAGTGTGTTTGTAAACTTTAACAGGGTTGGCTCCTAACAGGGCTCACTTCAGAAGAGTGAAAATTTGGGGTACCAGTCCTAGTGATTTTTCCCTTAATAGGTTTTCCATGTTAAAAAATCACGTGTTATGTGTGTATGATTCATTTCTTTACTATTTTGTATCTTACATAGCTAACTCTGGATTGATCTGTATACTCTTCTTATTTACTGAGTTTCGGTAAATAGTTATACTGCTTATCGGTAATAAAGAAAGAAAAAGGATTGACAGAGAAAACTGACAGACAGTTAATCATTATTAGTATTTCATGGCATGCATCTTGTAGGGACATAATAATCTGAGGTTTATAGATTGGTGGTTAAGTTTGAAGGATAAATTTTTGAGGCCACTGATTCACCCCCCCCCCCCCCCCCCCGCCCTCTGTTATTACTAACAATTGGTATCAGAGCTTGTGTGCTTAGAAAGGAAGGTTTCAAGACCTAAGTCAAGATCACAAGATGAACATATGAGATGTGCCCAAGTTGAACAAAGACAACTTTGCTTCATGGAAAAGCAAGATAAGACTCCACTTAACAGGTATTGGTAATGATGTTACTCAATTCCAAGATACTAAATATGTGTTTCCCACAGGAGTATTGACAGTAGATCAATTGAGAGAGAAGCATGAGAACAACTGCATGGTTATAGAGCTTTCTTCCTCACTCTTTGATGCTGAATTTGAAGATGTCAAAGATTGCAAGACTACAAAGAAGATGTGGGACAAACTGAAGCTTGTACATGGAGGTGATACAAATGTTCTGAGAGCCAAGGTAGAAAGCCTTAGAGGAAAGTTTGATGATCTCAAAATGAAAGAAGGAGAAAACATCACACCGTACAACACAAGAATCAAAGAAGTAGTCAACACTATAGAGGAGTTGGAGGTACACTTGAAGAAGAGATAGTAGTAAGTAAAATCTTAAGAACCTTACTGCATGTATATGCTATTAGAGTTTCTGCCAGTCAAGAAATGAGAGCAGTAGAAAACAATACAGTTACTCTTGATAGTTTAATTGGTAGACTGATTTTATTTGAGATAAATAACTTTGATAATAGTGTCTTACCAAACTTAGAGTTTGCATTTAAGTCTTCTATGAGAATAAGCAAATCAAGTCATAGACACACATCGAGAAGAGATAGTGAAAGTGAAAGTGAAGAAGAAGATCTAGATGAAATAGAAGCACTTATGGCTAGAAGAATGTAGAGAGGCAAAGGTAAATACAAAGACAAGTTACCACTTGTATGCTCTAATTGTAAAGAAATTGGACACTTTGCTGCAAGATGTCCTAACAGAAGAAAAGATGATAGAGTTAATGACAAATATTTTGAGAAGAAATCTGACAGAGGTGATAACAAATATTACAGAAGTTACTGACAATCAAAAAGAAGAGATACCTGAGACTACAAGGACAAAGGAAAGAAAGCCAGCTACCTAGCTGCTTGCAAAGATGAAGATACTGACACCGAACCTGATGAAGACATTGATATGATGTTTGTGGCTGTGAAAGATGATTCAGATGAAGATGAAAGGTATGTAGAATCTGCACTCATATCTAAGGTTAGCAAGAATGACATCTAGATTATAGATAGTGGCTACACTCACCACATGACTAGTGACAAAGAAAAGTTTAACACTTATGAGTATTATAATGGTGATACAGTAAGAATGGGTAATGATACACCTTGTCCAGTTGAAGGTAAAGGAACTATAATGTTGAACAACCTGATTAAATGTGAAAATTCTTATTGGGTAAAAGGATTGAATTATAATCTGTTGAGTGTTTCTCAGCTGAATAATTCAGGTCATAGAGTAGCATTTGAGAATAAGAAGGAAAAGATCTTCAATGAATCAGAAAGATTGATTGATACTAACACCACTTGCTTAATGACTAGAAACAAAGACATATGGTCATGGAAAAAAATATTGTATCATGTGAATTTTGACAAGATGATGAAAATAAGCAAAAGGAGAAATGTAAGAGGCTTATCGACGATGACAAAGCCTGGCAACATCATGTGCAAGAATTGTCAAAAAGGTAAAATGACAAAGTCTAGTTTCAAAAGTAAAACCCATACATCTAATGATATTCTAGAATTAGTCCATACTTATCTATGTTGACCAATGAGGACAAAGAGTTATTATGGATATAGATATTTTATTCTCTTTGTTGATGATTACTCTAGAATGATGATAGTTATGTTTCTAAAAGATAAATTTGAAGCATTCAAGATGTTTAAATGGTATAAGGCTATTGTAGAGAAACAAAGTGGTAAGGATGTAAAATGCTTGAGATCAGATAGAGGAGGAGAGTTTATATCAGATGAATTCACTAATTTCTATAATGAGCATGGTATAAAAAGACAGGTTTCTACACCAAGAACACCATAGCAAAATGGGATTTCTGAGAGAAGGAATAGAACCACAGTTGATTGTGCTAGAACACTAATGATAGAAAAAGGCATCACCTAAATTTTCTAGAGGGAAGCTATCAGTACTACTGTCTACACATTAAACATAGTGCAATTGAAGAAGGACACAAAGAAGACACCCTATGAGCTATGGTATGCTAAAACACCCAATGTAAGTTACTTCAAAATCTTTGGTAGTTAATGTTATATCTTAAAGGATGATAGAAATGGAAAGCTTGATGCCAAGAGTGATGAAGGTATCTTTCTAGGGTATTCCACCAAAAGCAAGGCTTATAAATGTCTTATCAAGGCTTCTAACAAAATTGTTGAAAGTGCAAATGTAAAGATAGATGAATTTGCAAAAAAGAATGAGCTGGAAAGCACAAAAGAACCAGAGGAATACAACAAGTTTGTATACTGTGAAGAACCCAACACTCTACCCGAGAAACAGTGCTTAATTCTCGAGCAACAGAATGTTGTAACCAACAGTCAAGCTGGAAATACTGACAGTCAAGATAATGATCAAAATAATGTGCAAGGTGATGAAGAACAGAATAAAGGACAAAATGATGATCAAGCTGATAGACAAAGAGCTGAACCTGTATTTGCAAGATATGTAAGAAAGAACCATCTAGAGATCCAGATCATAGGAGATAAGAAATTTGGTACAAGAACAAGAAGTAAGTCTTTAAACTCAAGTTGTTTACTTTGTGAGTTTGAGCCAAAATCTGTCAATGCTACACTTGATAATGAAGAATGGATAAGTGATATGAATGATGAGATTGAGCTGATTGAAAAGAACAAGAAGTGGTCACTTGTGCCAAGACCAGATGACAAAAATTTCATCGGTACTAAATGGATATTAAGGAATAAGTTGAATGAGAATGGAGAAGTCATAAGAAATAAAGCAAGACTAGTATGCAAGGGGTATGTGATGAGATCATTTTACTGTCTCTATTATATTAATCCTTATACTCTATTTTTAAGTATTATTAGAACAATTGTGAACTTTTAGTCAGTTGACCTTATGTCAAGTACAGATAGAACCATTAAACCATGGGTGGAATAGATATGTCATATTATGCCAATATTATATATATGTTGCAGTATTTCATATAATAATCAGAATGTGTGTTCTAACATCTGGATTAATTTGAATAAGCTACTTGTATGAATGTCTTTTGCATGATAAATAATCCTTCTAGGAAGTAGGAGTCGCTAGGAGTGGTCGACAACATTGAAGGAGGACGTTAAAGACCAGCTTCGAACGGATAACCCAACATGGCATCAAAAGACACGGCTACTGCAAATCAAGAGCCACTGTTTCAGATATGCATGAATGTAGCTCTACTATATTCCCTCTGTATTCCCAGCATGTTGACTTGGTCGCCCAGACTTCATTGCATATGTCGTGGGCTATTGTGTTTCCTATTTTTTCTCGTTGGTGCGGTTTTAGTTAGATAGTTCCTTTTTGTGTTTCAGAATAAGAAATTCAATCCTCTATTTATAGGGATGAGATTGATAGTTTGTAAGTTCAAATATTTTTGGAAATACAATGTTCTGATTGTATCTTGCACAACAAGTTCATTTTCAGTTTCATGTATCATTCTCATGTAATCAATTTTGAAAGATAATGAAGTAAATTTTGGTTCATATTCTGTGTTCATAGATTAGCAGTAGCTAACCAAGGGGGCCCACTTGGTAGGTGGATTAGAGTAGAAGTAGAATAGATTTACTTTCTGCATTTCCAGCATTCTAGATATAAGATTATAGTTTCTTCCTGCAGCATTGTACTTTGTGAATGTTCTTGCAGCACCTGCAAGGATAGTTATAGTGAATGCTCTAGGTTGAAAGAATAAGTTTTAGTAGCATTAATTTTAGTAAGGAGTAAGTGTGTTTCCTTTCCTATATCCCTAGTATAGATTCCTTTCATGTACTTTAGTTTCCTGCAGCATAGATAGAGTGGCTCTTTAAGGAACTTAGTGCACATACTGTGATGTACCATTTCAAGTATACATTCCCGGGTTGACAAACTAAATGCACGTCATGGTGGGAGAAGTGATCCTTAGATTGAATAAACTATTCCTAAGAGAGGATTTGGGCACAATTACTAATCACCTATTATGAGGTGGTTCTTTTTTGGCACCGCTGTCAGGGATGGTGTCAAGCTAAGAAAATTTCTGAGTCATTTTTCATTCTTTTAGCTAGTTTAGTGGATTGTGGTCCTAAATTTGCTTCACCAGTGTGAAGAATTCATTGGCATGCATCAAAGGGGAAGAAGAAGACATGAATATGGCAGATTTCTTCCAAGAGAACCTGAAATTTGAATGAACGATCTGAAGAAGTTGAGTTGCCTTTTGTTGACACAAGTCTCAAGTTTCTTGCAGCATCTTCCACTGGAGCAGAACCTTTTGATATAAGTGGTCTTCGGCCTTTTGCTGAAATCTTGGCCAGCTTTCTTGATAAGTCTGACCCAAATGCACCTATTGTTAACAATCCTATCGCTAATATTCCTTTCCAACAACCACACCAACTCCTAATACCTCCAATAATGGCACAACCTACTTTCTTGTTTCCTCTACCGAGCCTTATAAACAATACCAATCTCAAAAATATACCCTCTGCTACACTTCCAAAGTTTTATTGGCTAATAACCAAAGATCCTGACACATTTATGTTCGAGTTTGACATCCTTTGTCGTAGCTTTGACTATAACACTAATGCCCATAAACTCAATCTGTTTCCAGCAACACTAAAGGAGTTAGCCTTACGATGGTTCATGGGCCTAGGAGAAAATGCAGCAAGCACATGGGATGAGATGCGGACTCTATTTCTGTAGAAATACAAAGAATATTGCAAGCGGAGTGACCCAAGGGGAGATGATATTTTTATAATGTCACAGAAGGAGGATGAAACTTTGGAGGACTATGTTTCACATTTTTTATACACCATGCAAAAGAATCCCCAACATGTTCTGGCGGAGGATTCACAGAAACTAGTCTTCTTGAGAGAAGTGAACGACAGCTTTTTGGAATAATTGGACCTCATGGATGGTGGGGACATATCCCAATCTTCTTGGGATGACCTCAAGAAAATCTGTCTCAACTACTCTAGATTAACTAGGAAGAAAAGCAGGGGATATCGGTCTACAGTCATTAAAGGGAGCAGTTCAGGCATTTCTAAGTTGGAGATATCTAATTTGCTAGCAGATTTCAAGCAAGACATCATTAATGATGTTGCTACGCATCTTGAAACCATGACTACTAAGAAGAAACATGCAGATGCTGAATTGTAGTTAGCTGAGTACTGTCCACATTGTCGTAAATAAAAGAAAGACTGCGGATGCAATCTGGTTGCGAACCTGGAAAATAAACATTTTCCTACCGAGTAAATGAAGATAGAAGGAGACGATGAGAAAGTGTTCTTTGTTTCTCAATGTCGACCATGGGCTTCAAGACAAGGTATGCCTCAGGACCCATTATAATTTTCAAATCCTTACAATAGTTAATGACAAAACCAAAGTTATCAGAATACTCCTCAGTACTCTTAGTCAACCTGGAATAACCAGTGGCCTAACTAGCAAAATAACCAATGGCCTAACCAGCAAAATAACCAGTGGCCTAACCAGAAAAATAGCCAGTGACCAAACCAGCAAAACCAATGGAAACCACCACAAGGAAATTGGCAGAAAAATAACCAATGGAGGGGGCCTCCACAGTGACCTAACCAAAATCTTATTTTTTCCACAATTGTCACAGCCAGTCCCACCTCCTGCAATAATGCCACCTCCTACAGCCATTAGCACCAATCCAAAACAAATACAATTTCCTGCTCAGCTGCAACCAAATCCAAATAGCAGGCAACAACAGCAGCCAATGTATACCACTGATACACAGTAGTATTCTACCTACGCTCTAGAGATATCTGATATCCATTTTAGGTTAGGTACTACTCTTCCTACACCCGAGCATCCTATTATCACATAAGTTGCAGACACTCCTGTAGCATCAACACCTCTTCCAGAAGCTACATTACAAAATACCACCCAATCAACTCAAAAATCTAGCAAAACTGATGTTGAAACCTCAGTTGACCCTCCTTTTCCACAAAGGCTCACAATAGAAAAGCCTATATCCCAAGAAGAAATGCCTTTTGACATTCTTGAGCAGCTAAAGAATATGCACATCCAAATACCTCTGTTTCAAGCTATCAAAGATGTTCCTATCTATGGGAAAGCTATTAAGGACACATGCCTTAAAAATCCTGGAAGGAAAAAGAAGGACCCTCAAACAGTTCATGTGATAGGGAAACTTGCTGATATCATGTTGGGCAAGGTATTTATACCCAAGTATTCAGACCCTGGAAGTCCAATAGTAGATTTGATAATTAACGGACAATCTGTTAAAAATGCTTTAGTTGATTTGGGAGTAGCCATAAATATAATGACTAAAGATATAATGCACAGAATAAGTATAGAGGGTTTGAGAACAACACCAACAGTATTACAACTTCCTGATAGTTCAACAGTCACTCCAGATGGTCTTATAGAAGATGTGGTAGTCACCTTAGACTCATAGGAATACCCTGCATATTTTCTCATCTTATCACCAAAACTAAACTTTGTTGGCTATCCAGTCATCTTAGGGAGACCTTGATTAGCCACCACTGATGCAAAAATTAACTGCAGATTAGGAAGTATGACAATTTCAAATGGTCAAGCACTAAAGAAGCTAGCACTCTATCCTCCTTCCCAGCCTCAGCTAGACTTGAGAGATCCTATTTTTCCAGAACTAGGGGATGAAGGAGAAGAGGTCAACTCTGTTTCTCAACTTATGATGATGCATAGACAACATTTTCTAAAAATTCAAGAAGAAGATGATGTAATACATATTATTCTTACCAATGAGTGTATAGTAGCAAAAGATATTTCTGAAAGTGCTATTCTGTAGCTATGTACCTATGAAGACTGTCTCTTTCCAGCAAGCCCTGAGATAATTAGCCAATTGTTAACATGTGAAGTAGCTACAAGCCCAGTACCTGAGATGTCAATGGTAGAGCTAACAACTATAGTAGAAATTTCCCCAGGTCACAATCTCCATGTGAACAAGTTTCCACCCCCACAATTGGCATTTTTAACAAAACTGTTGCATAAGCATGAGAAAGCATTTGCTTGGGATTATGGAGACATGCTAGGTTTTAACCCCAAACTCTACACCCATAGGATCTACATTAATGATGATAGCTTACCACTACGCCAGCCTTAAAGAAGGATAAATCCAACATTGAGAGAGATAGTCAAAAGTGAATTACAAAAATTACTAGATGTTGGTTTCATCTATCCAGTCTCTGATAGCAAGTGGGTATCACCTTTGGTCATTGTACCTAAGAAAGGGGGGAAATGGTGAATATGTGTGGATTATAGAGAGTTGAATAATGCCATAAAGAAGGATCATTTTCCTTTACCCTTTATTGATCAAGTCCTGGATACTATGGCTGGTAAGAAATATTTCTCCTTTCTAGATGGATACAATGGTTACAACCAGATCAACATTGCTCTAGAAGATCAAGAGAAGACTACATTCACATGCCTCTAGGGCACATATGCCTATTTTGTATTACCATTTGGCTTATGCAATGCACCAACTACTTTCCAGAGAGTTGTAATCAGCATCTTTGCTGACATATCACATGATTGTATGGAGATATATATGGACAACTTTACTACATTTGGTGTCACCTTTGAGGAAGCCCTGAAGAATTTGGAAAGAGTACTAATCAGATGTCAGGAACACAACTTGTCTCTCAACAGTGAGAAATGCTTCATGATGATGCAAGAAGGTGTAGTGCTGGGAAATTTTATCTCCAAAGCTGGGATCCAGGTAGATCCTATTGGCAAGTTGACTCCTAGAGGACATATGACTATTTTTGTGTTGTCATTATGGCAACAAAGTCATATTAAGTTTCTATCATGAAAGACAAAATGACTAAGTATGGAAAATAGGATAGACAGAGATATACAAAGATCAACACATCAGTGCACATGTTAGAGATCAAAGAAGAGTATGCACGCTTAGATATATGTTCAATGATGTATGTGCATACTAATTCCAGATGCGCATAGTACAGAATGCTTGTACGGAGAAGTTACAGAAAGTCTAAGTGAACCAGCAGTATAGGAAACAGAGCATGGAGCTAACTTAGGTCATTTGGATCAGCGTGTATTCTTTTGGTGTGTAAAGGCCAAGCACCTTTGATAGTATGTTTGTAATAATGTATTTAGTATTGATGTAAGCACACTTAAGCCAATTAGTTTGGAAGCGTTGTGTATTTTGTATTCAAGGC
Source organism: Thuja plicata (assembly GCA_018584345.1). NCBI lineage: Eukaryota > Viridiplantae > Streptophyta > Pinopsida > Cupressales > Cupressaceae > Thuja > Thuja plicata. The sequence continues at coordinate 201,526 of MU223446.1, read as the reverse complement.
CGGCTAGAGTCTTGTTTTGGGTCGCGCCTATTCAGGTATGAACATATAAGTATGTAATGTAATTGTATATTACAAGTGTCAAAAAAAATGTATGAGAAAGATTTAGAAGTGCAGTATAGTGAAGTAAGCATGACATAAAGCTATTCAAGAGAGTAAGAGCATCAGCGCATACACGGAACTGATCAGACAATAATGTCATTACAGCAGTTCATTTTTGATATAGTGTATATCAACTATCTAAAGGTTGTAGCCTTCATCCAATTGGGCATGAGCTCAGGCAGTGAGCCATACACCTCTAACAAGGTTTTGTAATAGACTCCTGATAGGGTCATTGTACTTGCATTGTAAAGACTGCTCCTAATAGGGCAAAGGAACTTTAACAGGGTCATTATACTAGTGCAATATTTGTGGGTACTAATTCTCACTGGGGTTTTCCTCTGATCAAGGTTTCCCCGTAATCATATCTTGTGTTATGATTTCTTGTGTTAAGATTCATTGAATGAATGTTTTGATTTATGTTAAAGTGCTGAAATATAATTAATAGAAAAACACTGATTCACCCCCCTCTCAATGTTTCTAACAATTGGTATCAGAGCTGTGGTCCTCTGAAAGAAAGTTTAACCACTTGAGGAAATCATGGACTCAGCAAAAGAAAAACATTTGAAAAATAATCTTGAAGGAGCTCTTGAAGATCTTGATAGATCTGAAAAATAAAATGAAGAACTTAGACTGAAAGTTGATGGCTCTCAAATACTTATCAAGAAACTAAGAAAAGATCTGAAAGATTGTTCTACAAGTGATCTAGGACAAATGGTCAAAAAGCTTAATGAAGAAAATAAATCCCTAAAGGATAAAATTGAAGATCTAGATGATCAGCTTATACATAGCCAAAATACCATTGAAGAAAAGATCAAAGAAAGCAGACAATTAGAAGATGAACTTATGCAGGCAAACATGAAAGTCTTGGAATTGGAAAACATAAAGAAAAAGATGGAATTTGAATTAACAGAAGCAAAAGATAAGATTGATAAACTCCACACAAGTTCTGATTCACTTCAATCTCAGCTCAATGTACAAAAGATAAAAGGCGACACTACTAGTCTTGGATACAGTGTAGCACAAGTTGAAATCAATCCATTAGAAGAAAGCAAGAAAGCACATGTAGCATCTTTAGAAGCAAAGAAATTTGAAAATGTTGTAGAGATTAAAATAGATCCACCTAAAGGAGAAATCAAGCAAGTTAATAGAACTTGTTATGCATGTAATAAACATGGGCATTTGGCAAGAGATTGCAAAGAAGTAAGACCTTTCAATGGTTATTGTTACTCCTATAATAAGTTTGGTCATAGGGCTATACATTGCATAACAAGTCAAAGAAATTAGTCATAGCAGAATCATAGAAATATGAATCAAAACAATCAGAGAAATCAACCTCAAATAAATTTGCATAACATTACATGTCAGATATGTAATTAAAGTGGACAGACAGAAAAATAGTGTAGCATGATGAATAACAACATCAGACCTCCTATCATCTGTCACTCATGTGGAAAGGCTAGACACATCTCAAGGTTCTGTAGATCTAGAACTCAAAAGCAAGAGGATCCAAAGAAATCACTATTTGAAGAAACAGGAGAAGTCAAGTTTGTTCAAGCAAATGAGGATTCAGGAAAAATATGGGTTGAAGTAAAGAAGAACAATGAAGAGAACAAAGTAGTTGATGCATCCACAGTGGACGCACCCTCTACTTCTGCTTGAATAGACCTTCTTGGTCTTAGGGGGAGCTATTCTAGCTTGGGACCCCTATGCGGCTGGTATACTCACCTCCGAGTATGCACCTATGGATTCATGGTTATGAGAACATGATATTGTAGTATGCATGCACGCATTGTCTCTAATGCATCGTGATCAAAATTGCAAATTCTCTTAGTAATTTGCGTACGGTTGCAAACATTAAATGCAGTAGCTTTTATAAAAGAATGTAAATGTTCAATCCTCTTCACACTTGCATTCGAGATCACAGAATTCAAGAGCACTTGAGCACTGAGCATCAAAGCATGGAAGCATAACAGATTTGGCAGTTAAGCAAACGAATAAAAAGTTGAAACGAAACCCTAGCAGTCATGTTGTTTCAAAATTTCGTGAAACCCTACTTAATCAAGTTCCAAGTAAGTATGGCAATCCCAGTTGTTTTCGACATTGCTGAGAGGAAGAGATTTTTTTTTAAAAAGCATCCACTCAATTTAATTCTAGATGATGTTGAAGGAGAATTCTCCAAAACCCCACTCGGAGTCGTGCACGTGGAAGATATTCGCGCATATATTTACTATAAGAAGGAAATAGTAGGATATATTAGCATAGCCACTCATATGGGATCTATGATGAAAATAGACTACACATTCAAGGATGAGTTCATGCACTTGATTGATAACCCTATCTTTGAATACTCTAATGCGCACAAGTTTGATGAGCCAGAATGGGTGAAGATTTTACTAAGAAGAATACATGATGACCTTTACTAGATTGGTGAGGTTCCTGTTCGCATCACTACAAACCTAATCCATGAATTAATTAGACTTCCTAAGACTAGACCAATTCTTCCTACTGGAAAGGATGTCAAGAAGCAAGTTGAACAAGTTTTCTTATCTAGAAGTGATAAGCGCAGGATGACAGTTGACCCTATCAAGGAAGATGACATAAAGCTTCTAACTATGATACTTGGGTATAAGTTATAGCAAGCAAGAAGGTTAAATAGTGTCTCTGTAGAAATAGTCCTAGCAGCTATTAGAATGGTGAAGGATAACACTCAGTACAATCTATGTGAGATATTGTGTGCTCAATTGATTGACAACATTCAAATCATCAAGCATGACAGGAGCAAGACATTCAGGTTTGGATCTTTGATCATCTACTTGTACTTACATATTGTTGGAAAGGTTGCAAACCTTTACCTAGATAGGGTCAAACCCACAATGTCTCAAATTTCACTTAAAGCCACTTTAGATAGTAGTGTGAGGGACGCCATGGATATGGATATCAAGACATTTAGGATCAAGATAAAGAAAAGGTTCAAATTATTTGAGAAGATAGTTGATAAATATAAGGATACCATATGTTTCATGGCAGAAATAGATTGCACTTGCATGGAGGTAGTTGAACCTAGAACCAAATGGATTCATCCTCTTGGTTATGAAGTGGAGGAACATGTGTTAGAAGGATATGCACAAGTTCTATTGTCTGCACCCAAAGATCCTAATGAGCCAAGGTGGGGCACTTATAGAGAGAAGACTAATGAAGTTGATACTATCTTACACAATGCTGATAACAAAAGGAAGGCATCCATAATTACATCTAGCATTCTAAAAAATCATGGGGTCACACAAGAAGATTTAGACAAAGCAAAAGAAGCCAAGATTGAAAAAGAAGCCAAGATTGCAAAAGAACTTGAGCAAGTTCATGCACAAGTAAAAATTGAGAAGACTGACAACATTCATAAGAAGAAGAAGAAAAAGAATGAGGAAAACACCTCTGTGCCCTCTACCACTATTGACCTAGACTCATCTCCACCTTTTGTACCAAGAAAGAAACCTAGAGGAAGGAAATAAGCACCTACAAGTCATCCATCCTCAAGGACTACACAGAGCACAGTAAGAAGTACTCAAGCTCCTCCTGAGGTAGGTTTCAGACCTAGTCTAAATGTCTTAAGGAACAAGATTGTGAATGAAGGCTGACTAGATACAATTGCTAAAGTGTATGACAAATATCAAGAGATTAATAAAACTGAGATACACTCTATGATCATCTCTCACATTATTAAGTTTAAGAAGTCAGTTCTTGAACTCAAAACAGTGATACCTGACAAGTTATGGAACATACTGGAAATAATGAAGAGACATGCAATTGAAGAAGATATGAGGATAAGAGAAGAAACATTAGATAATCTTCTCGCTGTTTGTTCACATGATGAGAAGATAATTCTATTAGATCTGGTAAAGCCTCATCTCAGAACTAAAACAAGGACACTTCACATTATGAACAAGGATTATGAGTTAGTTGGGAAAGAAATAGAAAAAGCTTTTGCACAAGTGTTTATGGATAGACACATGTATCCATCAATGATGCCTACAAAGGTAACTCCAGCTCCTCCCAAACAGGTTACAGAACCAATGATTCAGACTACACCTATGACTGGTCCACAGGATTTAGCGCCCTCAATTTCAATAACTTCTGATACAGCTAAAGTTTCAAGAGATACTATACTAATTGATGATATCAAGATATCTATGACAACCTTTGATAATGATATGGACAAAGTTGACAAAGCTTTTTGTAAACACTAAAGAAATGAACACTGATGATACATCTTTACAACAAGATGAAGTTCCCTTCAATGATCCAATAGACTTGGATAAAGAGAAAGATACTCAAGATAATGTGACACCAGTCAAAGAGATACCAGTAAAGAGTGAATGCATGGATACCATTCAGAATACTATATTCTCACCATCCACTCAACCATCTACTTCATTGTTGTCAAGGTTAACTCCTAATTCAGCAATTTTGGATGCATGGGGAGAAGAAGACCTAATCAAGATCAGCATTCTTGCTATGGAAAAAGAAAAAGAGAAACAAGTGATGAGGAACCCTCGCTTTTTGGAATCAGTGAACATGTTGAATGACTTAGTGCCTACAGACAAGAAAGTAGCCAAAGTTCAAACAGTTGAAGATGTGGACATCATTCTAATAAACTTCAAATCACATTTTACAAGCCTAGTAGACTCAGCTACTAGAATTGCAGAAGATGACTATAAAAAGGAGAGACTAAATGAATTGGTAAAGAAATTTACCTTAGACTTAAACTCTTTAAGGATTGGGCAGTCCATACTAAAAGAGTTGGCAGCTAAAGGAAGGAAAGTCACAGCAAACTGCATGGACAGAGTGAAATTCACCTCTTGCACATTAAAAAGATAGAAGAGGTAGAGATCATGGTGGACAACATTAGAAAATCAGTTGAGACATCCACACAAGACATGAACATCTGTAAAAATGTCTATCAAGGACAATTGGACAAGATTGAGAAGGCTAAGTTGGAGATGAGTAAGATAAGAGTCAGACAGACTCAATTGAGAAATGCACTTGCGCCCTCTCTAGCAGTTCTGAATGAGAACATCAAATAGATTGATGCCACCATTGTGATGTATGATCAAGGTCCCTGTATGGATTTGACAAAAATGGAGA
>MU223446.1:132662-148040 GCA_018584345.1 Thuja plicata | reverse complement strand
ATATGCTCTTAACCAAAGGCTAAAATACAAGACATATATTGAAATTGATAATAAGATCGTGAATGTCCAGGTTCTAGATAGTTTGTTCAATCCCTCAATGAGGCATTTAAAAAGACACCAACCATTGAAAAATTCATTGGCATCTGACCTTCAATAGATAGGGTCAAAGCTTCAATGAGACAACAGTGGCATACTGCTCGTGACAAAGCATCACTTTCTTTATGCTAGGGTTTCTACAAATTATGGCGTATATTCATCATATTGACTAATATATGTAATATGCTCTTAACCAAAGGCTAAAATACAAGGCATACCTCAAATGATGAGTACACGGTGATAGCTTGTTGATGAGTACGTGGTGGCTATACCCTAAACATGAAGGAAACTAGCTGAATTGCAAACCGGCCCGGGGGTGTGATGAACGAGTTGTTGGATTCTTCAGTTGTGACTGCTAGTTGGATTCAATACAACAAGAGCCCTCTTCGTGCGCATAATGGTATAGTTTACTTCCGCTCACCTGCATAGCTCGATCACAAATGAGCCTTTCTTTTTCTTTTCTTTTTTGTTTATAATCAAGAGGGTGTCGCAATTATGACAGCATCATCACTATTACGACAGCGTCGGGGGCACTTGACAAAAAAAACACAAAATTCACACACAAATGGTAGCGTTGTCGCAAATTGGCATCGAAATTTAACCCCAAATGTTGTAGTGTTTCTACAAGCTGATTACATTTGAACAGTAAACTTCATATTTATGTTGTTGACTTATGTTGTTACTGCCGAGCAGATTTGAGTTGTTTAAAGTGCTATAAAGTTTCAATTGGTACATCTAGACATGAGGATAACTGATTCACCCCCCCCCCTCAGTTATTCTAAATTCATTCTAGCAATTGGTATCAGAGCTTTGGTCTCTTGAAAACAGTTTGAAGGTACTTGGAGCAAAAGACCAAGATGTATAAAAAGGAGGTACCGAAGTTGAACAAGGATAACTTCCCTGCATGGCAGAGTTTGATGAAATTGCATCTGGGTGGTATTGGTGATGCTGCTAAGTGCTATATTGAACATGATTATGTAGTCCCAACTACACCTCTCACTGTTGAATAATTAAGAGAAAAGTAGGAACACAATCAAGCAATGTTGGAGATTGCATCATCCCTGAGCTATCCTGAATTTGAAGACATAAAGAACTATGAAAATGCAAAGCAGGTGTGGGATACCCTAGCAACCATATATGGAGGAGATACAAATTTGTTGAGAGCCAAATCTGAAAGTTTAAGAGGTAATTTTGATGAAATGAAAATGCAAGAAGGAGAAAATATAGTTCAATATTGTGGTAGGATAAAAGAAGTTGTGAATGCTATTAGAGGAGCTAATGGAACCATTGATGATAACACCATTATGAGCAAGGTACTAAGGACTATTTTTTCTATATATGCTATTAGAGTCTCTGCAATTCAAGAATTAAGATGTACTCCTAATAACAATTTGACTTTAGAAGGTCTGGTAGGCAGACTTACTCCATTTGAGATGTCAAATTTTGATAACTACACTCCTAAAGATATTGATTCTGCATTCAGATCCCAGTTTGTCCTTAACAAATCAAAGAAAGGAAAGAAATGTGTAAACAGTGACAGCGACACTACAGATGATGATCTGGAAGAACGTGAGGCACTTATGGCAAGAAGACTATCTAGAGGAAAAGGAAAATTCAAAGGTAAACTTCCTATCATTTGTTTTTCATGTAACAAAGTTGGTTATATTGTTGCTAGATGTCTTGATAAGAATGACAAAGATGAAAGAAGAGATAGAAAGTATAAAGACAGAAAGGATGACCAAGACTTCAGAAAGTATAAGGATTACAAAGACAAAGGTAAGAAATCTTGTTATATAGTTGAAGAAGATTCTGACAGTGGAACTGATAATTCTAATGAAAATGATATAGAAGATGTGTATGTTGCTATGAAAGATGATTCTGATGATGATGAGAAAACTGCACTAATTTCTTATATGAGTACAGGTGACTGTCGGATTATTGACAGTGGTTGTTCACATCACATGACTAGTGATAAGGATAAATTTGAAACCTTAGATCAGTGCAATGGCAGTTATGTTAAATTTGGTAATGATGCACCATGTCTTGTTAAAGGGAAAGGATCAATTAAATTGTCTGACAAGATCAGATGTGACAATGTATATTGGGTATATGATCTTAACTATAATCTATTAAGTGTTTCACAGCTGAATACTTCCGATTACAGAGTTGAATTCCATCACAAGAAGGCAAAGATCTATGATGCCACTAGAGAACTAGTTGGAAGTGGAGGGCAAACAAAAGGTAACTTGTTCTATCTGGACTTAGCTGATGAGACATACTTTTTTGCACAATATAATGATGTTTGGTTATGGCATAAAAGGTTGCGTCATGTAAACTTTGATAACTTGGTAAGCATAAGAAAATTGAAAAAATTTAGAGGGCTGCCTAAGTTAAAGAAACCTGAAAATGCAATGTGTAAGCAATGTCAATTGGGAAATATGACTAAATCTAGTTTCAAAAGCAAGACTCATACTTCTGAGGAAATTCTGGAATTGGTTCATACTGACCTTTGTGGTCCCATTGGTGAGAAAAGTTACCGTGGAGATAGATATTTTATTCTATTTGTTGATGATTACTCTAGAATGATGACTGTTATGTTTCTTAAAGAAAAATCTGATGCATTCTAGTTATTTAAGTGGTACTTGGCAAAAGTTGAAAAGGAGACAGGTAAAAGTCTGAAATGTTTGAGATATGACCGAGGAGGCAATTTTATTTCTAATGAGTTTAACATGTTCCGCAATGACCAAGGTATAAAAAGACAGATGTCCACACCTAGGACACCACTACAAAATGGTGTTGCTGAAAGAAGAAATAGATCTATCATGGACTGTGTCAGAACACTAATGATGGAGAAAAATTTGTTGCACAGAAATATTGGAGAGAAGTTGTAAGTACATCAGTCTATACCCTGAGCAAAGTACAAGTCAAGAAAGGTACTAATGGTACACCTTATGAGCTATGGTATGGATATGCACCTAATGTAAGATATTTCCAAGTTTTTCGAAGCAAATGTTTCATACTGAAGGATAACAAAAATGGAAAACTTGATGCTAAAGGAGAGTTATTGGCTATTCAACTAAAATTAAAGCATATAAGTGTTTGAATTCTAACACTAACAAAATTTTGGAAAGTGCAAATGTTAGAATTGATGATTATGCAGAAAGAAATGAAGCAGAAAGCACACAAGAACATGAAAGTTATAAATCATTTGTCTATCTGGATGAGGAAGATTATAATGTATTACCCAAACTTGAGAATGGGGTTTCTAAGCAAAATATAGCACCTACCGAGTCACAGAATGAGGTTGTCAGACAACAGGAGGTAATTGTCGAGCTATCTGATGGAGATGCTGAGACACAGAATCAACCTGAATTGAATGAGAACAATGAATCTAAAGCAAAGAAAGAACCTACTCTAGCAAAGTATGTGAGGAGGCACCACAAACCTGATCAAATCATAGGATCAAAGGATTCTACAGTTATGACAAGAAGCAAGTTGAGAGACGGTACATGCTTGTTATGTGATTTTGAGCCTAAAACAGTAAAATATGCCTTAGAGAATGAAGACTGGATACAAGCCATGAATGAAGAGATTGAACATATTGAGAAGAATAAGACTTGGACACTTGTACCTAGGTCAAATGACAAAAATGTAATTGGTACTAAGTGGGTATTCAGAAATAAGTTGAATGAACATGGAGAAGTAACAAGGAAAAAATCTAGACAGGTATGCAAGGGTTGTGCACAAGAGGAAGGAATTGATTATGGAGAAACATTCGCCCCAGTTGCAAGATTGGAAGGATTCAGAACCTTACTTGCATATGCAGCCTACAAAAGTTTTTAAGTTTATCAGATGGATGTAAAGTTAGCATTTATAAACGGAATATTAGAAGAAGAAGTGTACATTGAACAAGTTGATGGATTTTTTGAACCAAGCAAGAGGAACATGGTTTGCAAACTACACAAGGCACTATATGGACTGAAGCAAGCACCAAGAGCATGGTATGAGAGATTGCATAATTATTTGATAAAGATTGAATTTGCAAGAACCAATGACAACATCAATCTATATTTGAAGAGAGAACAAAATAAAGGTACTTTATTAGCTTAAATTTTTTTTGATGACATTATATTTGGTGGACAAGATGTGTTATGCCAAACATTTACAAAAGAGATGCAAACTGAATTTGAGAGGTCTATGTTTGGTGAAATCAAATTCTTTGTTGGCTTGCAAATATATCAAACGAAGAATGGTATCTATATTACTCAATCAAAATATGTCAAGGAGATACTAAAAACTTTTGGAATGGAAGAATCAAAACCAGTGAGTACACCCATGGCTACTCGACAGAAGTTAACAAAAAATCATGATACAAAAGAAGTGAATCAAACCCTTTACAGGTCAATGATTGGAAAGCTACAATATGTTGTGCACAACAGACCTGATATTGCTCTGGCTGTTGGAATTATTGAAATATTTTTTGCCAATCCCAAGGAAACTCATATGATGGCAGTAAAAAAAATTCTGAGATATTTGAAAGGAATAGATGAATATGGTCTATATTACAAAAAGAATGATAAGTTTGAGCTCAGAGTTCACACTAACTCTGATTGGGCTGGAAATGTTGATGACAGGACAAGCACCACAGGTGGCACATTTCTTCTAGGAAAGAGATTGGTTTCATGGAAAAGCAAGAAACAGAATTGTACCTCACAATCTACAGATGAAGCCAAGTATGTGGCAGCAGCAGTTAATTGCTCAAATATTGTGTGGTGCTACTGAAAGGTATGAAAGAAGAGATCACAGAACCAGTTGTTATATATTGTGATAACATGAGTGCCATCAATATTTCTAAGAACCTTATGATGCACTCTAAGACAAAGCATATAGCTATCAAGTATCATTACTTGAGGGAGCTAGTTCAAAGGAAGGAAGTGAGACTGGAATATGTGCATACTAAGGAACAGTTAGCACACATATTTACAAAATCACTACCCAAGGATGCTCATGAGTATCTGTGAGGTAAATTAGGGGTGATTCTCCTAACTAGGGCTAATTAAATAACAATGGAACTATTGCATCAAATGTTATATTCAGAATATTTGACACATTGATGCACATGAAGTCACACTTTAGGATGTTGCCTAAAGCTGTGAAAGAAAGACAAGGACAAAAAAGAGGATCAGTCATAAGCAAGATGATAGGAACAACATGATACTGAGTTAGAATAGAAGAATCTACACGATGAAGATGTCAACGTCTTTGGCATTGTTGTCAAAGAGGGAGAGTTTATTGAAAGAGGGAGAATTTACTATACTTAGAGAAAAAGGGAGAGTTTACTGAAAGAGAGAGTCTACAGATGAACAACAAAAATATTTCAGTGTGATTATAGACATAGAGGGAGAAATGTTTTACAAGATGAGAATCATAATGAAGCTAATGACATTAATGAAGATTTGTTCATATCAAGGAACACAGGCAGACTTTTTGGATTGTATGGTAACTATGTTTGTAAAATTATTGTTTTAATGTTTAGTGTTGCCATCAATGCCAAAGAGGGAGATTGTTGGAAAGCTACAATGTAAACAATTGTTGTTTTGTCATTGATGTCAAACCTTAACTGGTGAGACTATTGCTATTTGTTTGAGTACCATATCTATTGACTATTGAAGAAGATTTGAAGGCAAGAATAACAAGAAGGCCGAGTGAAATGGTTGAGTTATGAGAAATTACAAGGGTACTTGATCAGTTGGCAAATTGGCAAAGTAATGTGTTGTTTATCTATAACACTAATTCAAGATGTCAGTTTACTAGGAACAATATATGTCGAGCAAATTTTGTGTCGACCGAGCACTAGTGTATGCCGAGCATAATTTCTAAGTGTTGACCGAGTGCCAGTAAATTGTCGAGGAAAACAGTGATGAACAAGTGGAAGAACACAGTGTTGGTCGAGTAGCAGTATTTTGGTAATTGTTGAGATTTGAGATCTCTGGCTGACATAATTGAATTTATTGGGATATGTAAAGTTAATTAAGGATAAGCACGATTGTTCCACACTATTTAAATACATGGGTAACCGTAATTAATGCATGGATCCAAGATTTAAATAGTGATTACTTTGGAGAACTAAATTAAATGTAAATGATGGAAAGATTCGTTGGATCTGACCTAACCTAAGATCTACGATCTTGATTAAGCAGAAAAGATTTATTTTACCAAGATGAAGAGGTATAAGATAACCTCAAGGGGATATTCAATTAGTGGTGTATGTGAAAAGTGTATGCAAGAGGATTGCATGGTTAATTGACTGATTGGCATGATCTAGTAGAGAAGGCTGAGCAGAGAAGCAGAGAGTTGCAAAAGTGATTGCTTGACAGATTTCCAAGCAGATCTGAAGATTGAAATGAGAATTAAGGCCACTCAATGAATCAGCATAAGAGTTGAATTGGATCTAGATTTTCAAACTAAGTTGTATGTATCAAATCACATCTACTGATTACTTTCTAACCATTGTATCAGTCAAAATCCTTTAACCAGGTTGACCTAGTAGTCATTGTATAAATCCTTTGAGCAAGGTGACATTCAGGTGGAATGTTCTAAGACCTCTAACAAGGCCACTCCTGACAGGGTGATTAAATGCTTTAACCAGGTCACATTTAGCAATGTGTTTTGTAACCTTTAATAGGGTTGGCTCCTAGCAGAGCTCACTTCAGAAGAGTGAAAACTTGGTAGCATGTTACTGGTGGTTTTTCCCAATTTGGGTTTCCACGTTAGATACTGGTGTCAACTTGTGTGAATTTTTATGTTGTGTTTTACTGTTAAGTTTCTACAAGCTGATTATATTTGAACAATAAACTGCATATTTATGTTGTTGACTTATGTTGTAACTGTCGAGAAGATTTGAGTTGTTTAAAGTGCTATAAAGTTTCAATTGGTACATCTAGACCTGAGGATAACTGATTCACCCCCCCTCTTAGTTATTCTAAATTCATTCTAACACATGTATGCTCTTTTATTCTGCTATTTTCTATCTGAAAATTGAAAATTGAAAAACGAAATTGCAAATCAATATTAAATGCCATTGAAAGAAACATAAAATATATTAAAGTTATCAACAACATTCAGGATTTTGTAATATGAATGATGTAATACACTAATAACTTTAATTAATACCTAGGAAATGCTAGTGCTAAATCTCTTAAACTTGCTAATTCATCCCATCTTCATCATCAAATATTTAAGTGGTGGTGCTTCCTTGATTATTGTTTGTCTTTCCTTCACTCTAAGTTTGCATACCTCTGCTTAACTGCATCTCAATGCTACCAGTAAATGAGTCACTATCATTCTTTCTGGCATTGCCAATTGTAACAATTTAATTTGAAGTGTTTCCCAACCCTCTTCTTTTGCATTTTTTCTCCATAATTTTAGTGCTCTATCATAAGGAAAATGATTGACATCATACCTAGATTTATAGAGCCTCAAGTAATTTTCCAAATTCTTGTCTAGTTTACTTCTTAGCTTTGATTTTAGGAGCCCCAAAGCACTAAAAACTCTTTCATCCTCCACCGAACCCAATATCATGCTTTGACATAAATTAGCAAGCTTGAAATATTTTGATATTGAATCATGCAATACTTCGCTCTAACCTACATTTGTCCAAAGCTTTGTTATTGATCCCTCTTCATGGGGGTTCTCCATCATTCAATATTGTTCCCTCATAGTGAGTGCAAAATGGTCTGATTTCTCTCTAAGAAGACTTTCATTTAAAATTCCATTTATAGTTAGTCCATTGAATTCTTCATATTTGCAAAATTGCTTTATCAAAGTCATTAGCTTATCACGATAACCAGCTGGATTTCAAGATTCCAATATTGAGGAAACATTGGCTTCAATTAGTTTCTCGTGAGAAATTCTAGCTCTAATCTTTGTGGAAATATTATAGGCAATTTCCTTCACAAAAATAGTTACAGACTCTACAATCTTTCTAGACTCTTCCCTTGTAACTCTTGCTACTCTGTTCTTTGAACGCTTTCCTGGTTTGTCCACCGTAGCAATGTAGTGCATTGCTATCTCAACTCCATGTACAGTGGCACATAACTCCTCGTTTGCATCAATCTGTAAAAGTTATCAAGATTGTTCAAATTTGTTAGTGTCCGCCACTTAGAAAATTTTTCATTGGATAATATTGGTTGAGATCGATAGAGATTGTCGAGCCTCATGCATGTCAATTTACATAGCTTACCATATTCTACAAAATACATAGCTCTTTGCTAGGATTTTTTCATAATATTCCTCATTTCCTATACCATAAGGAGAAAAGATGCTAAAGTTAAGAATGTCTCTATATTACTTAACCTATGAAGAAGGTTAGCAGCTTTCAGATACTCTACTATGTTGTGATTTTTGTACATTACTCCAATCAAGGATGGATATTCTGAAAATAATTGATGCTCTGGTCCATCCAAATAGATCCATTTGGTATCAACATCATTAATAAGCTTGTTCCAATTGGTTAATCAAATGGAAAAAATTTGAAATTCCAAAAAAGGTTTGGTACTTTGATAAAATTATGAATAGATCTCTTCGATTAAATATTCAATATTTGTTACTGGAGCATACTTTCTCACAATTCTAAAAGTTAGATTCATTTTGTGCACCATGCAGTGAATATCAATCATGTAGGATGAACAAGAAGTTTCCATCTTTGTGCAAAGATCATTCCTCTGACCTTGCATTACTAAAGATCTATCCACTCCAACACATACCAACTTTTTGACAATCGTCAAGTCATCCATACCTCCATATTCAGTTAAAGAACTCTTTACTAGTTGAAATGCATTTTTTGTTGTCGCACTCTTCTTCATTTTAGCAACATATAGTAGATGAGGTTGGCAGACATGATTCTATATAGTATAAACATGCATGCATATCCATGACATATTATCTATTGTCGTAACTTCATCTAAAGACAATGCAATAAAGTTTGACTCTCTTATGTTTTCTTTACATCTTCTTTTTCAACCTCGGCAAGATAACTTGCCCATTCCCATCCATTGTTTACTGACCAATGACTGTTAGGATAGTAAGGAACTTTCAAAAAGTGTAATAAAGAACCCATTGGTGGGTAGTCTATCATAGTATGCCCTTTGCTCAAAATATAAAAAACAACACTTAACTAAATATTTTTTCTCAGTTGTTCTACTTCTATTTCTTTTCCAAAAATAGCTTCAATAGAATCTTTAACTTTAGCAAGCTCCATCTATAATTTCTCATGAAAATAAAATTCTTCGACATTCTTAACATGTTGACATTGTTCCTTTGTTTTCCATCTTATCACTGATTTTTCAACTCCATATCATTTTTTTTCGTAAACTTTACCGATATGCTTTCCTATGGTGTCAAGTTTTAGCTGCAACCTATTTTCCTTGTTACGTTTCCAAGTGCAAATCTTACTCCTGCATTCTATTGGAGGCTAACCTTCAATTGGATTCTTCACTAGCTCAATGAATGGATATTTTGACACCCAATCAATTTTAAAATTCCTCGACATATCCCACTCCTGATCCTTTTTTATTTGGATTTTCTTTTCCCCTTCCATGCATCATCAAAATCTATGGCGTTCTCACCCAAGTCGATTATATCATTTCAGCTATCATGGGTATCAACCATAAAATCTTCTTCATTTTCATCATGATCTAAGATATCAGGCTCACCGCCTTCTTCAATATGTGGTACAGGTTGTGAATCTTGTACTTGTGATGATGTACCTTCTTGATTTTCACCACAAACATTGCCAACACCAAAGTACAAAGATAAGGTTTTTTGTTTTGTTGGCCTCTCATGGTCTTCCCCATATTCAAGAGTCCTACCCTTCTTCCTGTTTGACATCTCCAACGAAATAAAGGTTGCAAAAAAATATCTACTTGTTTAAGAAGCAATAATAGACTATATGATTCTTTGGTCCTAGGACCTACAATCTAGATGGTTGAGGTTTCTCGGGTGACCACTAACGGGTCTCCACTCAATAAGAATGAACTCAAAGTTGCGAAAAGATAGAGATGAATTCAAAATAATCTTATAACACTTCAAAAAAATGATCACTTACCTTAAGGTCACTAGTAGTCGCCAATGCAGTCAGCAACAATGGTTGTTCCTGGTCTCAAACTTCACTGTTGATATGAATTGAGAGCTTCTGAAATGACCAAATTGTGTAGAAATAAATCTGATATTTGATTGTATTTATAGCAATCCTTATTTGGAAAATTCAGCGAGAATTTTATATGGGATACAAGTATTTGGTGAATCCCCCTTAATTATAACACATCTTATGTAATTTTCTAGGTGATTATAGACCTTCCAATTAATTGACAATTATAATAGAGTTGGTGAAAATTGCGATGAATTGAAACACGCTTCCATAAAATGCGAGGCAAATTTGGTCCTCGTGCAAATAAATATTTATATGGCTATTGGTGAATCATGGCCGTCGATTATGACAAGCTTCAAAAATTATAGGCGAAAATATTGAATTTACCGTGTGGAAAACATAGATTCTATTAGCGAAATCTTGATAGAGATACTATTAATTATGTAAAATGATGGACGATTGGGCAGTGCATTTGACTAAAAATTTATAAAGTCTGGGCAAAATGATCACCTCGATCAATGCATTTTATTTGCCAATTTCTAGGTTGCCGACATGGAATATTTGCCAGTTCGTGAATATTCGCCACCAAAGTATACATTGTCATTGTGTTATATAAAAGATGGTTGTTTTAAAAAAAAAATCATCTCTTTGAATGATATTGGCTAAGTGATAATGAAAAGCCGCTAGAAAGTCTATGTGGTCATCTTGAGTAAAGTTGACAATGCTCTACTATATGAGTGACTAAATGTTTTTATCTTCTTCATGAAAATACAATTTATCTTATAGCTCTTCTACATTTTATTTTATAGTGATCATTTCTAAAGATGCAATAGTTTATGTATTACCATTATTTTCTGGTTCATCGGCCCATAATTGATTATTTAGGTCTATTGAATAATTTGTTAAATGATGTAGAGTTATTTGTTTGACATTAATTCCGTTAGAGATGGTCATATATTTGAATATACAATGTATAAAGGTATCTAGACTTTCTAGCCATGGTCTAGTCAAAATCAAGAGGTAAATATTCTTAAGGTTTCAAGATTGAAGTATTGTAAAATTCAAAAGATATTACTAGGATTCAATTATATTTGGAAAGTATCTCCAACTACACCCTTGAGAATAGCACTTGAATTGTCATCCATTTATAGGATGGTGTTAATGGATTACAATATGATGTGGGCTAATATTTTTAGTACATCAACTAACATGATGGTAATGGTAACCCATAGATCAACCAACATAGTTGAAATAAGTGTTGTACCTATAGTCATTGGGATGACTTGAGACTTCTTGGGTTGCCATATTTAGGTAGAAACAATTTCACCAAGAGAAGATCAACCAATTGACCTTAAACATGAATGGTGTTTGGATATTTCTTCTTTCTTCCTAGAATTATGATGCGTGATTATTTTATTAGTTGGTTGAACATAGAATTTTCTTTTATAGCATGTAACAAAGGAATTTTGTTCTTCAACATTCTAAGTTCTTGCACAAGTTTTGATCTATTGAGAGACACAAGCTCAAGAGATGATTGCAAATTTGAGGTTATTTCCAATATTTTTGGAAATGGTGTTAACTCTAGAGTAGCTCTAGATTAGAGTTTCAAAGAATCTCTAGAAAGCAACTTGAAAGTGTTATATGAGTTCCAAAGTATCTCTAAAGAAGCATTAGATCCTTTTTCAGGAGTTTTATGTTGAAGAAAGGTCAACATTTCTTCCTAAAAATGACCTCAACAATGACTAGAGATAGAATTTTGGTACCTAGTTTTGCATAATTGCAACTAGATGTTTTAACAATAAAAGTATCAATACAAGCTATAATTTATTTTTCAAGGTATAGACATGTATAATTTGTCCATTATTTTTTTGGATTGGCCACCTATCACGTAGGAATCTAAGGTTGGCTAACATGCTTTATTCGAGGTTGATTTTGAGTTTTAGGAGGAGCTTTCACCAAGGCCTATTGTTAGTTCTGAAACTATCTAAGTCATTAGAAAGGTTGATTGTAGTTTTGGTTAGGATTCCATAGTGTTGAAGCATTTGAAGGGAACCGCTCTTTTTTGAATTGATTAGGCCACTATGAATTATACCAAGATAGTTGGTTTATTCCTATGGTCCCCATTGTCATGGAGTTCGTGGTTTGAACCAAGGATTATCATTCCAATTTATAGATGGATGCTAGAAGGTTTTATTTGTAGGTTAGTTATAGGAAAGAATGTCACTCTACCTTTGTCCCATATAATTAGGTTTCTCTTCAATCGAAGGAGCTTTCTTTTTATAGCTTTTAATGACATGGAGTAAATCACATTGATGTGTGTGGTGGTTCCTTTCATATACATGAGAAGAATTTTTTTTATCCAAGGATGCTCAAGAGATATGTGTTCTAACACAGTGGGCGGTAAATGGTCAAGCGTTTTTATGTTCTATTTTTATCTTGAATGCTATCCAAAATTGTATTTAATTAGACCAAAATATCAATCCTTAATTTTACAATTTTTCCCATCTATAGCCTCATCTCTTTATGACTCTTTGCATATTTTAACTACTCAACTCTATCTCTTGTCTTGGAATAATTTTATACGCCATTTTGAGATATCAGAGAAACCAAGCCTTGTTACATCAGCCTTCCTCATAAGATTGAGGCCTTGACATGATTATTCTTCTGAAACTCTCAAAAATAACTTTGTTGAGCTTTAAACTTAAAACATCTTCACACTAGTATAAAACAAAGAGGAACTAGTCTATATGGTTTTCCACACTCTCATCTTTTCTTTGTTTCATGTGAAACAAATCTCCCTTCCAATCACCCACCTTACAATAATCCTAATATTTTCCAAATACATATTTTTTGCTTCATTCCATATGTTGACGGATCTTGAGCTAAGTCCCATGAACCAATGCATGGTTGATTCATTTGATGTTGATTGTAATTGTTTGAGTTTTTTGTTATAAATTTTAGATACAACTTTAAATTCAAAAATATATGGTTCTAGAACCTCTAAAGGTCACATCTAGGAAGGAGAGATGTTTTTTATTGGAGCTTCCATGCTAAGATTTATAGTAGTGAGGTGACAAAATATTCATTCTACCCTATTCTCTATATGCTCATTATTATTTTCCATTACTTTCCTACAAGTAGGATCCCTTGGTCAACTAGCCTCTTGTGTTCTTTAGGAACTATCTATCTAAATCTCATTATTATTTTCTATTGCTTTCCTACAAGTAGGATTCCTTGGTTCACTAGCCTTTTGTGTTCTTTGGGAACTCTGTTCCTAAATCTCTATTTAGATAGTGTAGCTCCCCTTGGATTAGAAGGATTGCTTCATGCAAAACTTCCAAATATTTTGATGATTACTTCTTCGCTAAGTTTGTGTCATGCTTGTTAACCAACTTATGGTAATGGTGATGAAGACCGAGTTCAAAAGAATACAAGCAAGTAGAATGGTTAGATCAGTTGTTATTTTGTCAATAATGTCAGGAAATTGATTTCTGGTTTATATTAAGTTGCCATATCAATCTGGGAGGAACTTAATTGGGCAGATAATAAAGATCAGACAATGATGAGGTAATATTAGTATAATTGTTTTTACTTAACATTTGATGTTGTTAAGTCAGTATAGTAGAGAGGTCAAGTCGGTAAAGGGAACAACCTAGTTACCGAGCAGTGAAGTGTTAGTCGATCGAGCAAAGAAAAGACAGTCACCGAGCAAAGTTGACAATTGAGCAAGGTCAGTTACCAGGCAAGGTTGGTAACCGAGCGAAGTTAGACACCGAGTGAAGATAGTCACTAAGTCACCGAGTATGGAACAGAGTTTGAACAGAGATTGGATTCAACGAGCAGAACGAATTAATACGAAGGCACGGAGATCAAGAAGATGCCAAGGATGAAGGTAAAGTTTGTTACAAGATCTACGGTCATGAAAAGTCAAGTTCAAAATTTGAGATGAAGATAAGCAGAAAAAGGAAAGTTGTGAGGTCCAAGAAAAGTTGAAGTCACAAGGCGAAAGTTAACTGCCTAACCGAGTTGCAAATACATTGTATCAGTTCATATGAGATGATCTGATGACTGGGCACAATTGAAGGAAAACCTAATCAATAAGATTAAGAGGCATATATAATGATGATTATGTATGTTTATAAAAAGATGTTGGCGAATTGAATACTTGAAGAGCTACCAAGCAGAGTAGTGAAAGAGTTGGAGAACCAGTCCAGAGGAGAGAACAAGGAATATGATCAAGCAAAGGGTAGTTCCAGAATCATAGATCAAATCAGTACACTGTTGCTTATTAATCTTTGTAACAGAAAATCTCTTAACTGAGTGGACCTAACAAGTCTCTTTGTAAATCCTTGTGAAAGGTAACATTCTAGGATGAATGTTTAAGCCCTCTGACTAGGCCACTCCTAATAGGGTGAGATCTTAACAGATCTAAGGTAAATCCCTTAATAGGGTCACACCTAACAAATGTGCATTGTAATCTTTAACCGGATTGTCTCTTAACCGAGCATACTTCAAAAGAGTATTTCTTTTATGGGTGACAATTCCCACAGAGATTTTTCCCAAATTGGGTTTACTCGTTCTATCTGGTGTTACATGTGATGCTTGATAACTGTGAATGTTATTTTCTTATTTTATATGTTGTTTATCAAGTTTGTGCAGTGTTTACAAGTTCCGGTTGATGTTGTTATTTGAATCACCGAGTTGAATCAAAGGTTTAGTTTTAAAGTGTTAAGTTTCAATATTTTATGTTAAGTTATCTGACGACTGGGCACAATTGAAGGAAAACCTAATCAATAAGATTAAGAGGCAAAAAGAGGCATATATAATGATGATTATGTATGTTTATAAAAAGATGTTGGCGAATTGAATAGTTGAAGAGCTACCAAGCAGAGTAGTGAAAGAGTTGGGGAACTAGTCCAGAGGAGAGAACAAGGAATGTGATCAAGCAAAGGGTAGTTGCAGAATCACATATCAAATTAGTACATTGTTGCTTATTAATCTTTGTAATAGAAAATCTCTTAACTGAGTGGACCTAACAAGTCTCTTTGTAAATCCTTGTGAAAGGTAACATTCTAGGATGAATGTTTAAGCCCTCTGACTAGGCCACTCCTAATAGGGTGAGATCTTAACAGATC
>MU223446.1:118611-129129 GCA_018584345.1 Thuja plicata | reverse complement strand
TGATATAATAAGGTTTTGAGTCAAATTCCAATTCCCCAAGATGCAAAACCAGGATTTCAAAACCTGGTTTTGTGATAATAAGGTTTTCACTCAATTCCAATTCCTGCAAACAAACGGGGCCTTAGATCTTATACCTATTGCATTTAACATAATAGTATGATAAACCCTCTCCTTTTCTACCTAAGAAAAACGGCACTTCATTTATCTTTCTATCCATCTAGATGCATGAAATTTTCAGTCCATCATAATTACACAGTCAAAATCCAAAAGCAATAAACTACTTCCTATCCATCATTCAACAGTTATATGCTCCCCTGCTAGTTAAATAGAATGTTTATTCTCAAGCAAATGCACTTCAATGTTCTGTGTACTCAAAAGCTATTTTAGTTTCCAATTCACATCCATCCTTCAAGGTCCCAGGATACAATGCTGTGCATTTTGACTTCCCACACTTCTCTCAACATGAAAACGAATTTGTTTCAAGTCTTTAAATATTCAATACTTCAAACATTTGTCTGCCTGCTATTATGATCTTTTCTTAACGAAATAGTGTACCTAAACTTGTCCTACCATAAAATGTACAAAAATGGAAGATAATATAAAACTCCAATAATAAAGAACAATCACTTGTCATGACTTTAAGTAGCATACCCATATGCTAGATGCAAGCAGCATATACGATCTAAAATTACGATCCATTAATAAGAGGTGCATATCTCTGGTCATTTTTCTCCCGTAACTGCAGTTCAACACACTATCTCTTCTCGGTTATTTGTGGTACAAATTAAGCAAGCTTTCATTGTACAGGGCATGTCAGACTAAAATTACACATGTATAAGCTCTGCCTACATGTATAAGCTCGGCCTTTATTGCATGTTGATAGTTTTCGTCATATTAAGCTCTTAATCTTATTAGATTTCCACAATCTATGACAATATTGTATGTTGTTTTTGGATGGATTTTATTGTGTACAAGATTTTTTTATCTGATATGTTTCGGATCACATTCTGTGATCTATCATTGAGATAAACGAAAGTTAAATGATCAAGAAACTGTTTCTGAATTCAATTGTATGTAACATAATCAAATCCAAAAACAATATTCACTTAATTATATGGATTGTGGAACAATATTCACTTAATTATATGGATTGTGGAAATCTATCAGCACTGATGGATTTAAGCTTTGTAAGTGCAACTCTACCATAGCAATATCCCACAAAAACAAGATTTCAATTAAACAGAAATACCCATAGTATTATTCAACTAGATAGAAACACTGCAATTCAAAAAGATACAAAGTTTAAAAAATGGAGTTGCTCAGATACTATAATTTAGATTACAGCTACAATATTTTATATATGGACTGCTTGCGATCCAATCATATGCAAACAAAAGCATATTAAATATCAAGACTCTAGATCCCAAAACGAGACTTGAAATGCTTTAACAATTGTATGCAGCTGCCTAAACCATATTCTGTTTTTAAAGTTGATAAACAACAAAGTTTCTGAAACAAAGCTTTTTAATAAAATAGACGGTATTTTTTAACTATCTGTCAAATTTAACAGTAGAATTTTATTTTGGATTTAGCTACTAGAAATGAACTTTTACTTGTGATGTAGAGGACAGTGCTAAACCTCACACTGATTCAGCATAGATGGACAAGCTTACTTCCTTGAACTATAATCCACATCAATAGCAGATAACAAAGAAAATAAAAATTTCTAGATGATAAGAAAGTTTAGCCAGTATTCTTTAAGCATTTTCAAGGGCAAACATTCTCAATTCTATATAAGAAAAACTCATGAACCGATTGTACTAATGAGATTGTAATCATATATAATGTAGCATTACTGTTGATCTCACAAGAAATGAGAACAGTTTCAGCAAGAAAGAAATTGACAAAGCAACCAGCAGACTTAAAATAGCGTTAACTTTGTTCAAGGCATGAGCAACCCAATATTTTTCTCTGCTCTATACAATAAACCAGATAATAGCAGAGAAATCAACTTTCTATACCCCTAAGACACAGGCTACATTGTTATAGCATATGCCACGGTCTGCAAACATACTATTGCAGCCTTTCTAGGTAGGCACCAAGAGCTGGTAATCTTCTTGCATGCTTAAGAACTTGGCAGCCATTATAGCTGCAGGAAAAACCAGCATGACAAGAATGAAGAATCCTCTCAAAGTAAGCTGCATATAGCTCTTTGTTTTCTTCCCTCTAATACAGTTACTGCCTGCCCATTCTGCTTTGGCAGGTAACATTGAACTTGCTACCAACTTGAAAACTGATAACAGGTTACCTTCCCTTCTAAGGATTGCATCACCATATCGTCTGAGATGGTTCTTTGGCTTAGTGCCCTTTAGCTTGAGCTCTTTCTTCTCATCAACACTAAGAGAAGTAGAAAAAGAAGATGATAAAGAATTGCTCCCGTGACCACTTGATGACCACAGAGAACTGTCTTCCTCTGTTCTTCCATCTAGAGCACTGTTTCCATTGGAAACCTTATCACCTACACTTCCAGAATAGGGGAACAATCCCCCAGACCTTGGAGTAAAATTAGCATCTCCTTCTAGGACATGATCATTACTGTTGCAAACCAGATCATCCATTTCAGGCCACCCTGACTCACTTGAAGTCTCATACTCATCATCTTTATGTTCAGTCACAGCCTGCATTTTCACACGTGCGGTGTCAGGAGAAGATTGCTGCAAAGACCTGATGATTTTCTTTGGTGTAGCAAAAATATGGAAGTCCTCAACTGTCAATGGGAAACTGGACGCCTGGCAGAATTGACACTATCAATGATTTTGCCATTTCAAAAAAAGCATTGAGAACATCATGTATACATACACACACACATCTATACAAGCTGGACAGAAACCAAAAACCCTGCATTCAAGAATGAAAATGAAAGAAGCATGCAGAGATTAACAATATTTTATCATACCTGATGAGTGATAGTGTGCTCTGAAGGATTGGGTTGCCTACTCCAGCAGAAAATAGAGGTTCTCAGAAAAGATTTTTTTTGGGTTGGTACATCTTTCTCTGCCTCTTTTTGGGCATGCTCCCTTTGAATCGTATCTGTATCAGAAGCTATGGTTGGCTTCCAGCTTTCATTTGCAAATACATCTCCATTTACGGCGTCATACCGTTCAAATCCATGAAAATCACTTGACCTAACACTCTCTGAATCCTTGAGGTCATCTTCGTGGTGGTTCTGAAACTTAGTATGTGACCTAATTTGTTTAGAATCCCCATTTCTCCCATACTGAGCAGTACATTCTCTTGCTTTCATAGATAGTATCCCATCCTTTAGTGAAATGTCAACACCCCCATTCTCAAACTCCATTTGTTTCCACATTTTGTTTACACCATACTCTGATATTCTGCAATCTTGCTGACCTGCATCAGACAGCATGGAAGGAGAAGAACAGAATTCGTTATCTAAAGAACCTCCAGAAGAAACAGAAGAAGGGGTGTAGGAGACAGCATATGATTCCTGGGATCCATATGTAGGAGTCTTAGAGGAACCACATGAAGGATCAGTTTCACACCATAGGCTCCGTCTTCTTTGGAATTTGTCACTTGGAGATAACTTGAATGATGGCATTCTTTCTTTTTGGCAGGAGACAAGATCAGTTAAGCCCTTCTCAGAAACTTTTGTCTTTGCAGTTTGAAGGGTTTCAGCAACTGCATCCCTGACATAAGGCACTTTGTCCAAACCACATTTATCCAAATAATCAAAAATACTACGAAGTTCATAACCCAAAATGCCAATGTCCACAGATTTCAACAGACTGTTGATCATCTGCAGTGCATCCACACACTGCTGCCAGCTCTCATTACTGACTCCATCTTCCAATATCTTTATCCCTGCTTTAATCAAAGCCCTTCCAAATGCTTCAAGAATCTGGCTATTCAATTTGACTAAAGAACAAACCAGACTCATGTGGGCAGCTGTTTGTGTTCCTTTCTCCTCAAGTGCACCTGTTACTCTGGTGCAAAACTCATTCACAGTATCGGTTGAAGCAAATTTCCAACTATCTGACTCTACAAGGGCTTGCAAACACAATGCCGCACCAGCTCCCAATGGCTGTCCTTTACCCATGAGTACATTTAGCAAGGGACTACATAGACCCCTTATAATATCTTCACGTTGGGTCTCTGTGCTAAGAGGGTCAATGCCATATCTGGCTATGGATAGAACAACCCTTGCACAAGCTTGTTGCAGAGGCAATGACCCTGCACTTGAGCATAGTGCCTTAACAACTGTGCCCATTATTTTATCAATGTGAGGAACAATATATTTACCATGAGTTCTGGCTAGTACTTCATAGAGGGATATGGCATGCTGACGAGAAGCCTTACTTTGTTTGAAGTCTGATACTTCAGCTAAGAATAGAGGGATGGACTTTGTGTCTAGAAGCTCCACATATGTTTTGAGAACATTCATAGATGTTCGCCTCCTATCTGGATCCTTGTTTAGATTAGCAAGCTCTTGCTTGACTAGGGGACTCAGGGGACTCAATGCTTTTCCCATTCAACCCAAATGAAAGTAATCAAAACAGGGAGGAAAAGAAAAAGAAAAAGTTGAAAATATCTTCCGAAACGCAGCTTTTGTTTTATGAACCCTTGCTATTCAAGTAGAAGCATCTAATAGCTTGAGATTATGCTGTGTGAGCTTGAGCGTTCTGAAGAATCCATGTTTGGGAGCACTTGTTCTGCCACAGAAACTCATATCAAATTTGAAAAAAGAAATTGAATAATAAACTCACTAGTCATGTATCCAAAATACATCATATCCACATTTACATCTAAGAAATTCATACAGATAACAGACCGCATGCAACAGTGATATGGATCACAAAGCCTCCTCCCATATTCATCAAATAACTTTTTTTTGACGAAGGATTTTTCATTCATAAAGTTGTTTTAGCTACCTTATATGGGAGCACAAGCTTTAGGCTGAACCTCTTCGACTAAGAGCCAAAAACTAAAAGGTATCTGCTTAACAACTTTTAAACCCACATAGCCCAAACATTTGAAAAGCAAAAAGAATCACTAACTTTAAGCATAGGCAATACATGTTAAAGTTTCAATCATACTCTGGAAGAGGCAAAACCTGAGAAGGCAGATGGCTTAGGGATGAAGCATCCAGGGGCCATTAGCACCTATGGGAGGTCCTTGAGTAGATGGCAGGCAACCTGATCCACGTCCTACAACATCCTCAGTGAACTCTGTGTATTTCATGGGAAAACATAGGTTTAAATCTAGATGGGGTTTGTGTATGCCTCTTTTTAAACAATAATGTAAATGGAAAGGTAATCTCCCTGTGGACTTTAATAGTGGTGTCTGGTTTGGTGGTGACCTTAAAAATTACCTTTACATTTTACCTATATATGAATGAATGAAGGAATTTTAATGATGTCCATGAGACCAGCGGCTTATAAGGGACCGTGAAAGAACCAACTAAACAGGGACAACTAAATTTTGTTTTTCTAACCGGACCTATATCAAGGCTAGGTGGCTAGGATTTCCTGAAGCCCCCCTGAAGCCTCTAGGGCTTGAGGAATGGTGTTGTGTTCAATCCAGGTTCTGTCAGGCCTGAACTTGTAAAAGTCAGGTCTCTCGGCAGTATAAACCCAAGCAATATCAATGAGTGGTCTCATACTCACCAACCAAAGAAATCTTCCCAGGTAACAGAACACAACACCCAAAATGTACATATAAAACAAAAACCATCTTTCACTCATTTCAGCCTTCATTTTTCACTCGCGGGGAATCATTTCTCAGATATTACTTTTCAAAACAAAAGGGCACTACTACCAATCTCAGAAATCTCGACTTCTGATATACAGAACCTGTTTGTATGACAATCCTTAGCCTAGAAATATAACAGAAACCCATCTCATTACTCCTACAAGCATAACCTATAACAGGCATACATTCACCAAATATGTGTTCTCAATGCAGACATCAGGCGAGCATTTGCCATTACACCAACTAACTTCAGAAATGCATGAAAAAAGGAAAAAGAGCATACTTCGCATTACCATGACCAAAATGGGGAAAAAAATTCATATATCATAGACCCATTTACTCAGTTAAAAAATACACGAACTGTGATCTTCATAAATAATTTTCCCAAAGCTAATAGTGAACAATTTTCCCAAAGCTTAAAGAAGAAATGTTTCTAGAGAATATATAGGAAATCCCACATAGATTTCGACCACAAAAAATGCTAGAACGGTATGAAAAAATCAATAAAAAATGCTAGAACGGTATGAAAAAATCAATACACAGTGCTTGCATACCTGATACATTTGGAAACTGTTGAACAGAAGTTGCTAATGAAAACAGATTGTCATGCTTTTCCATTCGTCCCTCAGACAGAATGAAGGAAACAGTAAGGATCTTGAAAGGAGGAGATTAATTATAGCATAGAAATAAGAATGGTGGATTTAGGGGAGACTTGTTTAATTTGAATGGTATGTCAACGTCTGCTTTGATCTTTAGGGTCCTGTGCATTATTTTCTTCAACCTATCCCATGCCGACGTGTTGCAGATTTGAAAATATGTGGGACCCACCAGCACTATGAACTATCCTTTTATTTGAAATAGGACGTACGCTTGAAATTCAAAACAAGATTTGAATTTATTATTTTTTATTCGTTGAATATGGAATGGGTTTGAAATTTTATCTTTGAATATTCAATTAAGTTGGAAGATTACACTAGTGTGCTTATTTAAAAAATTTATAGGAAACATGTGGATAGATATTATTATTAAGGTAAATAAAAACAAATCAAATTTAAATTTATGTTTAGTATGTATTCTTTTTATGAAAACAAATCAAATCCAGTTTTTTTTAAAATAAATCAAATCTAGTTTTTTTCTAAAACAAATCAATTTAAATTATGTTGTATATGGTGTATTAAGAAAAATCAAATTCAAGTTATGTTGTATGTGTGGGTTTAAAAAAAAAAAAATTCAAGTTATGTTGTATACGGTGGGTCTATTTTTATTTTTCTAACACTAATTGTGCTAATCTCTTATAGACCTTGTTGTCCTTATAGAACATATATTGACATTATAATAAATAGTTATGTTAGAAATCAAATTCAAGTTATGTAGTATACGGTGGATCTATTTTTGTTTTTCTGACACGGATTATGCTAACATTTATGTTATTTTTTTGTCTGTCATTTCATATTAGTGTTTGGATGATGTGAATTTATATATGTGTATCAACCATCTAGAGAAGTACCTAAAAATTTATGTTTTTTTTTGTCAAAATTATTTCATATTAGTATTCGGATGATGTGATTATTTAATATGTATATATCAACCATCCAATATCATATTTAGGTGTTTTTACTAGTTTAGAAGTTGTCAAGCCTAATATTTTATTTGAATGGTGTGTTTGAGTTCATTATATATAATATAGGCCACTTATGCAACAATCATAGTAGCCACATGAATGTGTAGAAACTACCATATATTTTTTCAAAAATGCTAAAAGTTTTAGGTCGAGTAGGATTGGGGACAAATTCATAGTGTGTAATTGTCAGAAGTCAAATTGCTTAGGCAAATATGATCCTTACTATCACGCATATTTTCCAAAAATATTAAAAGTTTATTGAGTAGGACTAGGGTCAAACTGGGAATGCTTGGCTAGGGTACAATCATCTCAAGTCAAAATGCTCAAGCAAATCTAATCCTTAAACCCCTACTAAAACTTATTGTTTAGTTATAAACATTATCAAATCCTTGAATTAAATCAAATCTTAGATGATCTGAGTTTATTTGTTGTTTACACATCAACAAATCATCATATTTTCAAAAAAAATGGCATATATAATTCTCAATCTTCTTCTTGTTAAATACAACAAATATTAGATGTGAGTTCTCAATCTCTTCTTATTACAACAATGACTTTAGTACATTCAAGTGATTATACAATATCGACAATTATGACCAAAATAAGCTCTCATGTTCATAAAAATAAAAACAACAAATTGGACCAATGTAATGCAATTGAAATTTGCATCTATTGAAGCTCAAATGTGAATATATATGAGACAAACTTAAATCAATACGGTTTTCATCTTACGATCTTATTGCTCAATACCAAAAAAAAGACATTTTCACTCTTCCATGAAAATAATAACAAGCATTGCATAAAGTATAGTTGTAAATTCAAATTTGAATAAAGATTATGGGTGGGAAATATTCTAAATTTGAAATTTATTGTGCAAAAAAAATACCAGTCATAACATAACAACACATCCTAGAAATTTGGGAAGAAAATAGAAACAAAGGTGACAATATTGAGGATCGTGGATCAAAGATACCACTAGACTCAAAGTATAGGTCAAGATGTTAGGAATCAAACAATGTGCATGCTAGTAAAGATAGGTCTAAAAGCATAACAAGTACAATGGAATATGGGATGAAGTCACATGATAGGATGACGAAATCCATAACTTTAATAAAAAGAAGGGAAAAGTGGGTAAGTGCACCAAGTTGTTGGTCATAAAAGTGGCCACCTGCAAAAAAAAAACTAATTTTTTTATAACCCGATCGGGTTCCTTAAATTCAAAAACGTCCTTGGCTTGGTAACATCAAGCCTAATAGAAAACATTAAAAAAAAGGAAAAAGTTCTTCAAAAACCGTGCAGGTTTTGAGGAACAAAAAGTTTCTCATAACCTGCACAGGTTATGAGAAACATTACATATTATGGAAGGTCGGGGATTTGGGCCATTTTCAATGCCAAAAACATTGAAACAAAGATTTGGGGGAAACAAAAAACTGAATAACCCATGCGTGTTCTACTTGCAATTGCATTTTATCAGCGTTTAGAGAAAATTCCAACAATGTCACCCCGTCAAATAGGTAAGACTTCATTATTTTGATTGTTTTTTTTTGCATTTTAATTGAAGTAGGGTTTTTTAATTGATTTAAGTTTTTTTATTAATTTGATATCATATTCTTCAAACAATCCCCAAAAATGAAAGAAACAACAAAGACCTCCTCGTAAACAACAAACAAAAGTAAACCTTGAAAACAATGAACATGAGCAACAAGAAAACCCTCAAGGTGTTGCTCCACCTACGCAAAATCCTCAAAATGATGCTCCTGAACAACCAACGCCACCCCTAAACCCTCTACGTCCTCCAGTAGATCGTGTACACACCACACAAGATGATCTTATCAATTTCCTAACACAAAACACTACCCAAATTTAAATAGTAGTGAATAGGTTGAGGTCCTCTAATCAGGAGTACCATTCATCCCTCGCAAAAACCCTAGAAACAATGCCCAATAGCGCGAATGAGGTATCCAGAGAGGTCACAAAATGGGGTTCATGGAGGGATAGATGTCATTTATTTTGTGTAGAAGGGTTGTCATATGATGAGGTGAAAAGAAAGGGCATACTTAAAGATGACATATGTGCTCTTTTCACCAATCCTAGCACTAGTAACAACCTACTCACTACTACTAGTCGGTTTCCTATACATTGGTGTGTTCACGCTGGGATGAAAGCAACTTTTTGGGATAGGTGGTATATGGTCTTTGACCAACCACCTTGTAACAATTGGGAGGTGCCACTGTATTTTTTGAGAAAGCTTTATTGTGAGTTTATCCTCAGCTTGAAGCCGAATTACTTTGACATCTGACAATTCTAGGGTAGAGGGAGAGTCTTTGCGCATGATAGAGTTGGGGTCCATAGGGTGGTAGACCCACAACATAGGAGGCATGTAGCTCTCCTAAACCCATGGTTCATGTCACTATCCCAATAACCCTGAAGGATTCTATGGAGTTATAGACTCTTCAATAAGTTGCATCATTGACTGATGTCATTGATGAGCATGGCACACACTTAGTTGGAGCAGAGGATAGAAAAGCGCCTATGACACCTCCATCATCAACAGATGCATCATTTGGCATAGACCATCTCATTAAGCATATGTGTGCCAACTGCCAGAGTTTATGTTCTGGTGTAGACACTAACGCGAATGCAAATGGTTTGACATCCCATTTGTGTACATGTTGCTAGAGTAGATGTCATGCTTCCACTCCAGAGGATATGGCCCTCACGAATGACTTGATGAGTATCTTGTTATGTCGCGATCAAATACAGGAGTGTTTATTTATATTTATGTTATTAATTAATCACCTAAATCTTATAAAAGTAAATAATTTTTTTTAGAACA
This sequence comes from Thuja plicata, assembly GCA_018584345.1. Taxonomy (NCBI): domain Eukaryota; kingdom Viridiplantae; phylum Streptophyta; class Pinopsida; order Cupressales; family Cupressaceae; genus Thuja; species Thuja plicata. Next base: position 118,903 of record MU223446.1, on the reverse strand, counting down.
ATTTAAAGTGACATATAAATAATATGCATTGCATGGAGCAGCAGGTGGTAGGAGTACACCATGTACTTTTCAATCGACTCCAAGGTCACGAGTAGTTTCACCACCTGAGGTAAAGATTTGTAAATTTTTTAAAAATATAATAATACGTTAGTTTCAAAATATATATTTTAATGTGTGTGTGTGTGTGTGTGTGTGTGTGTGTGTGTGTGTGTGTGTGTGTGTGTGTGTGTGTGTGTGTGTGTGTGTGTGTGTGTGTGTGTGTGTGTGTGTGTGTGTGTGTGTGTGTGTGTGT
>MU223446.1:104799-118561 GCA_018584345.1 Thuja plicata | reverse complement strand
GTGTGTGTGTGTGTGTGTGTGTGTGTGTGTGTGTGTGTGTGTGTGTGTGTGTGTGTGTGTGTGACATTACTTGGTGTCTTATAGGGCTTATCAAGGGCTGAGATGCCCCAACTTGATGATATCATGCTTGAGGCCATTGACTTTGGCCTAGATAGCTTTGCGGTACCATTTAGATTTAGATATTTTTTACTTTGATTTAATATTATACATGTTCTTTTCCCTTATGTTAATTTTGTTTTTGTTGGTCTACCCCACCTGCCTCGAGGACATCTCGTGTGAGAAAGCCATCTTCCAGCAATCTGAGGCAGAAAAAGAAATCCTCCCAGACACCCAAACAACATAAGGTAATTTAGTACAATTTAAATTCATTTGTTGAAATGTATTATGATTAAACATGTATATGCAGATATTGATAAATGCGCCTAATTTATTTGTTCTATATACATAAACAAATGGGGTTTATGGAATTAAGGAATGTGCCTGATGTCGATGAGGTTCAAGATAGAGAAGAGGTAACATCTTCATATTCACTTTGGATTGCAATCTTGTTTATTATAAATCTCTAAATCCTTCTATGAAGTTATAACATATGTTATCATTCTTCAAATAGTAAATGGTAATAGTTGCCTCAGATTTGATGATGCCTCCTAAGAGTACAAGAGAACTATCTGAGGCTTTGGTGTGCATTTTGTATACATATGTTAAACATATCTATTTATATATAAGTACACTCATTTTTAGTTTTTTAGAGTTTGTCAACAACTTTGGGTTATTAACTTGTATAAATTGTCTTTCACCTATTACAGCCCCCTTCGAAACTTCCCACTAATGCTCTACCATTCCATTTCGTTAGAATTCCTACTCATCAAATATGACTTCCAACACAACAGAGGGAAGAGGTATGCTTGTCTTCTTAACTCATTTTTACTAAAGCACAACGGAGCTGAAACTCTCTTTTTAACTCCTTTTGGATTGCTTTCTTGCTTGTTTGAAAACCCTACTTCCTTCCTGTATGACTATAATATCTTTTATAACTTACCATATAAGAAATGATTGTAACTGATTCATCAGTGAATTTTCCTCCTATGAGCATAGGAGACCCATTTGAGGCTTTGGTATGCATTGGTTTTTTAGTCCATCCATTTTTAGTTTTTTTTTTTTTTTTTGAAATATATGTTATTAACTCATATTAATATTGTTTTACCTGTTACAACCGCCTTCAGGACTTTCCATAGATCCTTAACCTTTTCCAAGTGTAGAAGAAAGAGATGAGGTAATCAACATTTCAACTGCAAACAATTTACAGTCCATTATTTAGTTATTTTGGTGTTATATTAAGAAAATATATATGATTCAACATTTCAGTTGTCCTTGTGCAGCCACATACTTCTTCGAAGAGGCTCAATTTTGATGATCAACCATGGTCATAGATATCGATAGAGAAATATAGTTCTAGTTGTGGTCATTGAAGGACCAATTTCTGTATATATTCAACATTTGTATAGTACATGTCGACCTTGACATGGCACATGCCACATTTTTGTAAATCTATTATTAACTTGACATTTATGTTATTTTTGTATATGTACACGATTACTGTTTATTTTGATATATATGAAAGGTTATATTTGATCCAATTTGTTCATTGTGTGCATATATTTGTACATCAAAACTTAGTTATTTGCAATTGAAATGTGATCAAAATTGTTCATTGTGTGTATGTCATGATTAGCCTCAAATAGGAAATTATGGAATTTTGATGAATTTTGATTAGATTTAGCTTAATAATGGTTTTTAAGGTCAATTTTGACCATTTTTATTATTCCCCCAATTTGTAAGCCTTTAGGCATCAAGATGTAAAATTTGCTAAAATGTAGGAAAAGTTTTTGATTATGGTAAAAATAGGTTTTGAAGGGGCCCCAAAACCCTATACAAGCAGATTTTGATAGGAATATGCAACCCAGCTAAGAAGAAATGCTACTAAAGAGTGAGCAAATAAAACCAGCAGCCCAAAGACCAAGAAATACCAGCAACTAAAAAGGATGAATCACTGAAACCCTAGTTGCCCAAAAAATAGGCCTAAGCCTTACAACATTAAATTTGAAGAAGAATTACATCTCTCCAAACCGAGCACCATGGTTTTGACTTGGAACCCAGAACCGTTAAGACCAATATCAAAGCGAAACAGAGCCCCAAAGCTTTCCTTTAACCATAACCAAAAACTCCCAAAAGTCAAGATGGGCCCTTGAAAACTAACATCATCCATCTGCCTGCACCTACCAGCCACAAACAACAAGAAAGAAAAGGAGGAGAAACAACAAACTCCCTCTTCCTCATCTTTAGTCACAAATCTGATGCCCTTCAGCACAGAAGGTGATCCTCCAGCTCTGACAAAGCACATCATTTTCAGCACAACCCTCTTAGTCTGCAACAAACTAACCCCCAACCATTTCCAGCAAGCTTTCATGTGGCTACAAGAGAGAAGCGACCATGCACCACTTCCAACATTCTCCTCCCAACAGCCACAAACCACCTCAATAGGTTGAGCTTTCCCCTCAATAGGCTCTTCCACCTCAATAGGAAGCGAGGGAGTAGAGAACTGGAAAACAGTAGGGAACCTTCTCCAATAATCCACCCAAAAAACTCCCACCTCTATAGGGTTATACACCACCTCAATAGGAGTATAATGCAAAGGAAAAGGGCCATAAAAGGGGTACATCCTTGAAATAAAAAACTTACAGTAGGGGATAACCAAAATAGCTGAAATCAAACCATTATGATAGGAAAAGAAAATAACAACCCAGAACGGGTAGAGCCATTCATCCATGATTAAACGAGTGAACCTCCCACCAAGATTAAACGGGTGAACCTCCCACCAAGATTTTCACTGAATCTGCATCTGGGTTTCTTTTCCGCAGCCAAAAGAGTCCCTCTACCACAACTAGGGAAGAAAAAATAGAGGATCTCGCAAGCACCTTCAGCTCTCCACAAAGATGGCCATCTGAGCAAAACAAGGCTTCGACAAGGAAGAAGCCCATCATTCAATAAACTGCCAACTACGCCGAGAGGCAGGTCTCTCAAAGGCCAAATACAGGAAATGGTGGAAGAGATAGGTCCAGAAGACCCCAAAGCCTGAGAAAGCTAAGAGGATCCCTCCAGGTTAGTGAATCCAAAGAGAACAGCCATAAAAATATACAGATGCGCACTATGGATGTCCCCAGAAACCCGACCCCCAGGAATAGGAGAGATAGCACTCTCAACATTCAAGGGCATCCACCAAAATGCTCTACCAACATTCCTTTTGCAAGAGAGCAAGGGACTCACCCTCCCCAAAAGAGGAATCATGGCCCTGATCAAGCCACTTCCCCCGCCAAACAGAGAGCCGGTCTTCATCTTTGCATAACCTTCTACTGCATCCTCCCACCTAACATATGGCTCGTAAGCCACCAAAGGCCCTTGAATGTCATCACTAAATAGCTGAGGAGGCATGAACCTCTGCCTGCGAATAGCAGAGCAGCCGAGAGCACCAGCCCCGCAACCTTCTGAGGTGCTCTCCTCCCCATCTGCCTCATCATCCTCTCCTTCGACCCCTTCCTCCTTTGTGATGCCTCCACCAGAGGGAACCCTAACACCCGTTCTCACACCTTCTCCCGCTATCATGATGCATAAAATGTAGGAAAAGTTGTCAAGCAATATTTTTGTAAAAAGTTGAAAAAGAGGGGAAAATATTGAAAAAGGAAGTTGAAAAGTCACTCCTGGGTGTGGATCACTACTGAAATCATAATCACTGCGGAAATCACAATCACAATGATAGTGGGAGAAAATTAGTATAGTTCTTTCTTTTGTTGTAGTTCTCTCTTTCTTGCATAAGGTGTGTGTTCATGGTGGGTTAGGATCCTTGGAATCGAAAGACAACAGAGATGGAACCTAATTTACATTGGTTGTACTTCATTAGAACTTAATTGTCCAAAGTTTGTTATTGTAGTCATAGTCAAAAGTTGTATTTTGTCACTGTTTCAGATGCATTGATTGTATGGAGGCTTGAGCTTGTTGAGCATCCACCAATCTCAACCTATTAGGAAGATCTTCCTCCCAACCTATCTATTCAATAGGTAACAAGCTCCCAATCCCTCACTATTCTACTAGCCCCTTAATTTTCTTCAATACCCCAAAGACTCACTCCTTCTCCCAAATCCCATAAAACCACTGACACATCACCTTAGGCGTACTCATCTTTCCCAAATCCATCTTGAGGTCCTCCAACCCTTGAATCACACCAAGTCACAAAATATTACTTCCATAAGTCCTTACCCAATTAGGACTCCTAGTTATTGGTAGACACAATTCCCAATGCCAATTAGGCACACACCAACCCAAGGGTACTAAAGGGCACATCAATGACTCACTCTTCCATAGTCAAAACACAAATCTTAACCTCCCCACCATCCCTAGGAAACAACCTAATACCATATTGTCTTAACATTGTTTACAGTGACAAATAAGAAACCATGGGACAATTGGAACATTTATATTCTTCTCCCACACCATGAGTTGGAACATTTATATTTTTCTCCCACTACACCTTCAACACCCTTCTAAGGATACTACTTTGCATTCATACCCTTTCCACAGCTCCAATTCATTGGCAATCATGGACTGAGACAAAAACACACATGTTTTGTGTCTTCCCTAACACAAGCCAAAGTCTGCATGGAGATCTGCAACCAATACAAATGAAAGAGAACACTAATGTACATCTTTCCACCCAATGGTGCTTAGTGCACCTTAGGGACACTTCGGTCTGGCGTGGTTCCAAACATTCAAGCAACTGCATGGGTGAAACTAGGTAGTTCTTGGGGTTTACCTGACTAACTAGGGCTAATGGCATAGATGGTTCAAGGCCACATTGAACGGTTTAAAATATACATAATGTTACTCATTTCAACTGAGCCACACTACAGGTTTTGACATAAATTGAGATTGCGTTGCCAAGTTAAAACAAAATTGAATCTCCCAAAACTAAGATAGGTTATTGTAGACCTCTGTAGAATGGTCCTGTAACAGCTGATGTTTTTCTGATACCTCACATGAGCTCCGAGATATGGGCCTCAAAAGATTGCTTCTCAATGGTACTTAGTGCACCTTAGGGACACTTCAGTCTAGTGTGGTTCCCAATGTTTGAGCGAAAAAAGGTTGTTCTTGGGGTTTACCTAGTCAAACGAAGCTAATGGTGCAGATGGTTTGAGGCCATGATGAATGGTTGTAAAGATACACAATGCTTCTCATTTCAATTGAGCCATGTTGCAAGTTTTGACATAAACTGAGATTGCATTACCAAATTGAAACTAAGTTGAATCTCCCAAAACCGAGATATGTTATTGTAGGCCTCTGTAGCATAGTCTTGTAGCACCTAACGATTTTTTGATACCTTTCACGAGCTCCAAAATATGGGCCTTGAAAGATCATTGCCCAATGGTGCTTAGTGCACCTTAGGGACACTTTGGTCCGGCATGGTTTCCAATATTTGAGCGACTGCATGGGTGAAACAAGATTGTTTCTATGGTTTACCTGGACAACCGAATCTAATGACATAGATGGTTTGAGGCCACGATGAAGGTTTGAAAGATATTCAGTATTTCTTGTTTCAACTGAGCCACAGTGCAAGTTTTGAAATAAATTGAGATTTCATTGCCAAATTAAAATTAAGTTGAATCTCCCAAAACTGAGATAGATTATTGAATCTCCCAAAATCAAAGTTGATTCTTGTGTCAACTTGTGTGGATGTGATTCTGATTGTATGTACTTGCATGTTCATTATTTATTTGATCAAATCAGATTTAAGATTTCACAAGTTTAAGAGTTTTGGGGTTTGAAGTTTGAAGAGTTTAGTAACAACTAATTCACCCCTCATCTCTTAGTTGTTCATTGCCATAGTATCAATAATTGGTATCAGAGCCTGGTCCCTTGAAGGAATCCTAACAGGTTAAGGGATATCTATTATGGTCAATCATAAGAAGATAATTGAGAAACTCATGAAGGAACTTGAAATGGAACAAAGAGAGATTTAGAAGTTGGAAGCATTGATTGTTATAAAGGAATCTACAGTTTCAAAAGGTAGATATGAGGACACTAATGCAAACAATAGTAAAATTACTCTGGGTCCTATTAAAGAAGAAGACATCATTCCTACAAATCCCTTGCCCACTGATTCATGCATTGAGAAAGAAGAAAAAGGAACTAAGTCTAATGATTTCAAGCTCACTAGTTCATTCATTTCAATAAAGGAAGATGATTGTAAATCTATAGATTTTATGCTTGTGTGTATCACTGATTGTATTGTCAAAGAAAAGGAGGTCTTAGATGCAAAAACCATCAAAATGGATGAATGGGTAATAGACAATGGATGCTCTCACCATATGACTGGTGCAAGGAGTAAATTTGTAAACTTTCAGAAAGTTGATGGTGGTATGGTAAGATGGGGAGGAAACACAGGAGGTGTAATCATAGGTAGAGGATTTGTTTATCTATATGGAAAGAAGAATGCAAATGATGTGTTTTATGTAGAAGGTTTGAGACATAATCTTCTTAGTGTAGGGAAATTGATGACTAGTGGATATAGCCTGCACTTCATGAATGATGGATGCAAGATTGTAGACAATCTTGGAAAGGTGACTACAATAGGATCCAAGAAAAAAGGTAATGCATTTCATCTGAATACTAATCTAAGAAGTTGTTACATTATTCAAGCTGATGAAAGATGGTTATGGCACAAGAGACTATGTCATGTAGATTTTGAAAATATTGTGTCTTTAAGCTTTACCTCTGTTGTTAGAAACCTTCCTAGATTGAAAAAGCCTACCAATATTTATTGTAAGGAATGTCAGTTAAGTAAGTCAACAAGAACTACCTTCAGATCTAAGGATGAAAACTCAATTGGATTGTTAGATCTTATTCATACTAATTTGTATGGTCCTGCAAAGATAAGAAGCATGCAAGGAGATAGATACTTTATGATATTCATTAATGATTACTCTAGAATGGTTTGGGTAACCTTCTTGAAAGGAAAGTTTAAAACTTTTGAAAAAAATTAGATTCTTAAAATTTATGATAAAAAATGAAGCTAGAAAAAGGATTAAATGCCTAAGATAAGATGGAGAAGGAGAACTCACATCCGGAGAGTTCAATACTTTTTGTGAAGAACATGGAATTAAGAGACAATTATCTGCACCAAAGACCTCACAACAAAATAAAGTTGTGAAAAGAATGATCAGATCAATCCTTGATAATACAAGAGTCATGATGATAGGAGATGCTCCATAAATGTTTTGGAGAGAGGAGGTTAGCACTGTAGTATACACATATAACCGATTTTAGATCAGAAGAAGAATAGAGAAGACACCTTATGAACTTTGGTATGGAAATATTTCTACTTTGAAATATTTCAGAATTTTTGGTAGTAAGTGTTACATAAAGTGTGATGAGGGAATATTTCTTGGATACTCTACCAAAGGTAAAGCATACAGGTGTTACCAAAAAAGGTTGAGAAGGATAGTATAAAGTGCAAATGTGAGAGTAGATGAAGACATAAAAAATCTATCCAAATTAGATAGAAACACGCATGTTGATCAAAAAGTGAGAATAGACCAGGATGAACAGAAAACTAAGGCACAAAATGATACAATAAATGCAAAGGAGGATACTTATACAAGTCATGAAAAGGAAGCACAAAAACCAGTGGTAAAATAGATGATACCCAGGTGCATAAGACCGAATCATCCTAAAAATTAGAATCAGATATAGAGTGTCTCATGAAAGATCAATGATGAAGAAGAACCTAATGCAAGAAAGGAAGATGGAACAATGTTAGAGGCATAGGAGAAGAAAAGTACACCAAGATATTAAAAATTGGATTATGATAAAGATAGATACATGATTGCTCAATCTAGAAAAATTCAGTTTGATTCGTGTATAAGCAATTTTGATGAACACATCATGAAATTAAGATCATCCGGAGAGATCAATTATTCAAGAGAAAGGAAATGAAGATGAATATACAAAAATAAATGAAGAGGGGCCCACAAGTTGTGAGAACCTGAATGTTCAAAATTAGAAGGGATCTAAAGTCAGAAAACTTATGTAGAGTAGAAGTCAAGAGTTAGATGAACATGACTCCAAGTCAGAACATCAGAAAATTATAGAAGATCATATCTGTCTAATTTTTTAAGTTGAAATCAAAGAATTAAATAGAGAAGGCATAGATGATCAATGGGTTAGAGAAATGTAAGAAGAAGTATATATAGAGAAACCTCATGGATTCAAGTTGACTGATGAACTAGACTTGGTGTGAAAATTGAAGAAATTATTATATGGGTTTAAGAAAGCTCCTAGAGCTTGGTATTCCCGATTGGATAGGTATTTACTAAAACTTGGCCTTAACAAAGGTAATGCTGACAACAATTTGTATTTGAAAATTGAAAATGGAAAAATATTGATTGTTGAAGTTTTGTCAATGGCATTGTCTTTGGAGGTAATGAGAAGCTAAGTCAAGATTTTTCTATTAAGATGCAAAATGATTTTAAGATGTCTATGACAGGAGAAATGAAATTCTTTCTAGGCTTGAAAATCTTACAATCAAATGAGGATATTTATATCTCAAACAAAGTATTTGAAGGAGTTGTTGAAGAAGTTTGGATTTGATGACTCCAAACCAACGAGTACATCTATGGTAACCAGATGCAAGATAATTACAAAGGATGACGAATCACCAAAAGTAAATCAATCTAGTTATAGATCAATGGTTAGTGGTCTATTATACTCAATTCATACTAGACCAAATATTATGAATACACTATGTCTAGTAGCAAGATTTCAAGTTGAACCAAAGAAGAGTCATGAATTTGCAGTAAGAGAATATTTAGATACTTGAAAGCAACAATGGACCTTGGGATATGGTATACTAAAGGTGAGGATTTTACTTTGAAAGAATATACAAATGCAGATTGGGCTAGAGATGTTGATGACAGAAAAAGCACAAGTGGTGGAGCATTCTTTTTGGGTGGAAGATTGGTTTCCTGGACATGTAAGAAGAAAATTTGTACTTCACAGTCTACTGCAGAGGAAAAATATGTTGCTACTGCTATAAACTATACCTAGGTAATGTGGTTGAAACAAATGTTGTCTTGTATTAGAATTATCTTCAACGAGCCTATTGTCATATTATGTGATAATTCAAGTGCTATCAACATTTAAAAAAATCTAGTGCAACACTAAAAAACAAACCACATTTCAATCAAGTTTCATTTCCTAAGAGAGAAAGTGAATGATAAAGAAGTAATGTTGGAGTATCTACCCACCAAGGAACAAATGATTGGTATCTTCACAAAGCCATTACCTAAGGATACTTTTGAGTATCTCAGAGGTAAGTTAGGGGTGATTTCCCCTCCTCAAAACTAAGATGCAAAAGGATGCATTAGTCCAGATGAGCCACATGTAAAAATCATTAAAGATGGATTGATGTATGGAGGCTACTACTCAGGGGGAGTAGTAAGCATGGTAAGGGAAAGTTATCTAATTTGAAAGAGAGTTTTTGCAGGATGTTACAAGAAAGTGCAGAATGAGGAAGCTAAAAATTTTATCAGTATATGGATGTCACAAGAATATGTATGTGTAAGAAAGCAAAGTGAAATTATACTATGGTTATAAGAACCTTGTTGGAAAATGATGAATACGAGAAAATTGATAGTTTGTGGACTGATTGTTCTTCGGAGGATAAGAAATTGGTGACAAAACTACTGACTAATTGCTTGATAAGTAGAAGGGTTACATTTTCTAGTATGATTGGTATGCTACCAGCTGAGTTAGTATTGAGTGTTGAAATTGAGTTGATGCACTTTGGAGTAGATTACCTAAAGGTGGAGAAATTTGTAGTGAAGAAGTGTAACAATGCGGAACATAGACTCTCAGGAGTTATCTATGAAATGAATAAATGTGTGAAGGATACCACTGATATTTACAAATATTATCTTTATGGCCTTATGTTCTAGACAATTTCAGAGGTCGGAGTGAAGTAATTGAGAAATAGTTGAATGAGCTTGGAAAGTCATATGATTTTTTTGAGGATCAAGATGGAAAACAAAGAATTAGAGTTGGTGAACTTCAAATAGAATGGTTATTGCTAAAGAGACAGAGAGAAGATCTAACCAATGCAAAGGATTATGTGTAGTGGTTTCAGTCTTTGGACTGTATGAAATATTTTGACAACCTAGTGGAATGTGCCAACTTGTGTGCTTGGATGGAGACATCAATTGCCGAGTGGAAGAAGGAGCTTCCTACTCTAAAGGAAAAGTATAAGAAAGTATTTTTAATTAAGACTATTGTTTTAATTTGAGTTTGTCTCTTTTTTTTTTTCCCTTTCCATTGTGGAAAAAAGGGGGAGAGAAAAGGAGAAAACACATGTTGCATTTAATCAAGGGGAGTTTTTGGAGATCTTAGAGTTTTTGGAGATTCTTAGTGTTTTTCCATCAATGACAAAGGGGGGTATTGTTAGAATTATTGAGTTGTTAATGAAATTAATTTTCCTTGATGTCAAAACCTCCATACCAATACTCTAGCAATATCAGTAGGTTGTTGGCAGCTTTGGCTATGTACCTGTTGGTTGTCAGTTATGCAACAAGAGTTTCGATTGTGCATAAAACAAGTTCAATATGAACACTTTTGGTTTTCCTGATGTTTCTTGGAAAGTGTATAATGTTCTATTCATGACTCATATGTTTTGATGCACTTGTATATTTTTGGTGTTCAGTTGTATCCGTTTTTGGTGATTGCATTAGTTACAATGCTTCTACAATTATCTACGCAATAGAGTAGTTTATCAGATGTTTTTGGTATATCGGCTACAATGCATCATGAATATTCTTCTATGGGTGGCTTCAGTTACTTCATGATTCCATATTTTGGTCTTGGTTGTGGTACTTTTTGGAAATATAATATACATTGTAATATCTTAAGTATGACGTATATGTCAGTTGTGGTGTAGCAAGTGGATAAATGTTCTTAAGTGTGTCCTATATTTAGGATTGATGATATGCATTAAATGTAACAATTATATCTTTTGATTTTGGTCCATCACACATGTTTGGTGTGGGCCAACAAATGTATGAACAAATACCTAAATAAATAAAGGAGATATTTTGTATCTGATGAAGTAGAGTGTGTGTGGTAGATGTGGTGAAAAGTATAGTGTGAACTTGTGTCAATGATGTATGTAAGGATTGATATCTGAGGCGACAAATTGAAGATCTAGACATAGCTTACATATCAATAGTAGTGGACCAAAAAGTTGGAGATCTACTGGTGGTTATGGTGATAGAGCTTAATTATTGAACTATTTATGCATATTCAAATGCAATTCAATCAGTTCATGTTTTTTGTATCAATTTTGATATCTCTAATGCATAAAGGGTAGTTATCCTGGCCGGGAGTGAGCCAACCTATAGTGAGCACAACCAACAGTGAGTCTTGATAAAAATCACCATAACCGATATCACCCTAACAAGTGTTTCATTTCATGAGAATTAGCTTATCCATGGTTTTTCCTAGTTTGGGTTTCCACGTAAATCTTGGTGTTCTCTGTGTCAATATTTTTTATGTTTTCATGTTTAAATCTATTGTGAATGTTTAATGTTCTTAACCAATAGATCAGAAGTTGTTATTATTATTGTTTATTAGTTTACCGACAATGAAATTTTTTTATATAGTGTCAGGGAATAACTTATTCACTCCCCACTCATTTATTTGGCTTGTTCAACACATACTATAGTCCAAAATGTAGGTGTTTTCACATGTGACTTTAAGGCTAAACCACCCTTTCACTATAAATGACCACATGGAGAAGGAACATAGCCACCATGCAAAATGAAAGTAAGCTATTGCCAAAGTGGAGCTCTAGATCACTATAATGCAAGAAGAAAACACATGATCAACTCCATAAGACTTGAGATCCTCCATAAGGTTCAAAAAAACAACATAGATACTAGTGTTTGGGTGTTCCCACAATACCGTGTCCCAAGTTTTGTCCAACTTTGACATTGAAATGAATATTTTGAAAAAAAAACTTGACTTTCGGACACATATTGCCCCAAAACCACTAAGAATTTGAAGGGGATGTAAAATAGTGACTTTTAGAATATTATTTCTAGCTTCTAAATAATTTTTTTAAAATAATTGGAATTTACTTGTATCCATTTTTTCTTCTCCTTCGAAAAGTGGGTTGTATGAAAAATCAACATTTTAAAGAGTGACAGTTACTTAGTTCAACATAATTTTTTTTTAAAATGATAACGACGTAATTCTTTTGAGATTAGGTTTTTAACATACATACCTAAAGGATAAAATTGGTTTTGTTCACTTTGGTTTACAATTTTAGGGTTTATTAAGTTATGAAGTGACATAGACTGTAATTTATACATAGGCTCCTTTGGTTCGCTCTAATTTGATTTGTATATATCGAATTTCATTTTTTATTTTTCTGGTAGAAAGCTAACATAAAGACCTATGGGACACATAGTTTTTATAAAAAAAATTTCCCAATTTTCTATTTTTTCCAAAGCATCGAAGAGAGACAATGCTAAATTGCTAGACAACCTATGTTTAAACTAAAAATAGAAAGTCACAATGAACTCAATATATATCAAAATTATAGTCATTGTAAAGCTTGTTCAAAGTATCATAATATGGAGAACATTTGAGTCTTTGGTGAGGTGTCAATTATGACATGCTATTTGGAGCATATTATCTTCCTTTTGAGGATATTTTAGATCATGAAGTCATGATATGTTCCTGATTCTAGGGTTGGAACTTTAACAATCATGAAGTCATGATATGTTCCCGATTCTACGGTTTTAACTTTGACAATGGTCAAGTTGGTTCTCTTTGGTTTTGATTGTTAATCATACGCTTGGAGCTTCATAATTTTGCAAGGTTGTATTTAGCAAGGATTGTGTTGATGAGACTTTGTGATGACCTCACCAATGGGGAGAGAGATGTCATCAGGTACCAGAGTACTAGCCAACTTCTTCTGAAGAGTTTTACCAGAGAGAGGGCTCTCCTAGCCTCTAAGCACCTGGTAGTCGGGTCATGATAGTGCGGGGGTAGCTTAGTTGGACAAGTGACTATTTATATCAAAGGGTTAGTTGGTTTTAACTTGTCAAACTCTAGGAAATTTAAAGATGTGAGGTTTCCTGCAAGCACATTTTACTTTGATAAAGAAAAAATAAAAAGCCAGGTCAAGGTTAGAGCAAGCATTTATTTATAGTCATGTTATAAATTTACAAAACATCAACAAAGCTCCAAATAAAGGACTAAAAATTTATAATGAATGCATACATGATCATTAATCAAACACACATCAGTAGCAGAGTATAGTATTTTATCTAATCAGTGACAAAACTAGAGAAGAGGACATAAGGAAGCATACAACATGAAAAGCATTTGCTAATTCCAAAACTAGAAACAATGTGAAGTATAATTCCAAGAGAGGTTTCTCACTCCTTCATTAACTTCATAAATACAACATCACTGGTGGTTACTGTAACACCCCAAAATTGGCACCTTATAATCCTAATCAATTTTGGTGCGTTCCTTCAATTTTCTCATCATCAAAGTCCTATTGTACTAGGAAAATTCTCTTCCTAATTGACTTTAATTGACTGAGTCTCAAATGTAGAAAACCCAAATTTGCATAAATCTGACATTATATTTAATT
>MU223446.1:93925-104658 GCA_018584345.1 Thuja plicata | reverse complement strand
TTGGATGAATTATCCTCAAAAGGGAATTCCATAATTCCATGTGAAAAGTCACTCATGTGGCAATAATCCATCCTTTTAATTAAATAATTCTTGCATTTTTGTCTCAAATGGAAATGAAGAGGCAACCGTTTATTTTCAAGAAACCCTTCACCCTCTTTCCATGGTTTTCTATAAATTGGACCTCTTTTTCTTCATAAAGGAGGATGATTTTGGAGAGCATCAAATCTATAGTGAAATTTGTATTAATTGTTTCATGCTTTTGAGTTTAAATTGCATAATTAGATTAAATTCAATTTGGATTAAAGATATGTTGATCTTATTTGCAATTCATTTTCATATCTAACATCTCAATTTCATCTCTCAAGCTTTCTAGTTTAAATGCAATTTCAATTCTAGATTAAGAGTATTTCATTTCTTAGATTAATTGCAATTTCATTCCATAGAGTAGTTGCAATTTCAATTCTAGACTAGTTGCATTTGGTTCCATAGATTAATTGCAATTCATTTCTAGATTAAGAGCAATCTCATTTCATAGATTAATTGTAGTGCATTGATGGATTAATGGAAATTTCATCTTCTCTCATGCTTTAGAAATCCTCCATGTTAGCAATGGTCAGGTTGTTGGCTCTCATTCTGAGAGTAAATTCGACATCCACAACTAATTAGGAGGTAGCAAGTCATTTCAATTGAATTTGCAGGATGAACAATTCATGTTTGTCTTTGTGAATTGAACAATTGAGTAAAGACTATGCTGAGTTTGTGCCTGATTTAGAGGTCACATTCAAGCACACACATTTTGGCGCCCACCGTGGGGCAAAAAAATGATTTATGGCCTCATTTTAAAACTTTTTGACAGTGTTTGGGAACTTTGTCATACGTCCGTACAACACTAGTACAGAATCTCGCACGAAGTTTTGCTCTTTGTAGCACTCTGTCGCGCGAAGAAATAGAAAGCTTGTGCACTTCGAAGCACTTGCTCGCGCGCAGCGAAGTAATTTCTCGCATCGCATGAACTTTAGCAGACAGGCACTTAAATTTTAGAATTTGTAATCTGCTATTTTTATTTTCTGACATCTATTTTCTGCTGGTATTTTTTTTGTTTCTGATTTCTGCTACAGCATAACAGTGGTTTGCAGTTTCGCTTGTCAAAGATCAAAAAAATCTCTAACAGTTTGCTTGCAAGATGATTGTCAAAGGCATAATTAAAACGTCATGTTTGTTTACTGTTTTTCATTCACATAGTTTAAATAGGGCTTTGTTAAAATTTTGTAAGGATCTCGATAGCAAAGTAGGGGAATAGGCTCTTCATTACATGGAAGTGATGCCCATGGATGAAACCGAGATCCAGATGTTGCTAGCATGACGGATACTTGGGGAAGCAAAGCAAGATAGCGAATCTTTAGCACTTCTACTTGTTAGGGGATTATGCTCTTCTCTCTTTGAGAGAATCAGGAACCCAAAGGCTTGTGGATTTGGTGGAGTGAAACTATCTCAGTGATGAATATGCTTGATGTGTTTGTGTGAAGTGAAAAGGTAGAGAAGTATGCTCTTCTCTCATTGAGAGAATCATAAAATCAAACCCTTGGATCTGAACCGAGTTGTGTCACCTTTAGAGGGCCTGCCGGAAGTTGAACCTCCGGGAACGACCCAAGTGAGTACACACCTTTTGCCAGTGATTCCACCTCACTCTAATAAAGTCTTCTTTGTTGTAGTCTAAAGACTCCAAAGCCATGGTAACTTCTTTCTCATTGATTTCGACTATCATCATGAGAAAGCCTTGTTTGTCATACTGAGTGGCGCCGCTCCGAGCCTTGCTTGCAAGGGTGTGTGACTTACAAGTGTTGGTGTGGCTGCGAGGCCCTAGCTCTGTATCAGAGGCACCAAAGGTTATTGTGAACAAAATCCTATTAAACACTCTTTTAGTTAGATACCTACCCGGTCCACCTCTGAAAGGAGACATAATCTATGTGCAGGGAGAGGGAAGAATCTCTCCCCTAGATTCTCAACATAGGTATGCACCTGGATGCTTGAAGTGGTATATGACATTGGCCCCTATTTAAGGGTGACCTTTGAACATATATACTTATTCCTTGGAAACACCAAAAACACAGGCGCTCTTTCGAGGGTGACACTGTTGTGTGAGGTGCACGCATACGCATAAGATAGCGGGGCACATATTTTGTCTTCTCAACCAATTTTCTTTGTAGGGATAATTGAGTGTCTATTTTTGAGTCTTAAACTATCTGTATCATCATCAAACAAAGACTCCCATTATTCTGCCAGGTTGCTTTGTCCTTGGTAGAATTGTTTACGACTACTATTTGATTGAAACTTCATGTTTGTAAATGAGTGCTTGTCACCTTGAAACAGAGATTGCTGATTTGTATCATCATAAAACTGCCTTGAACCTGAAAATTTTGTCAGAGAATAGTTCCTGCTATGTCTCAAAATCTGGTTTTACCTCAAAAATTGAGTTCGTTTACCAAAATTTAGTGTTTTCTCACACGAACTTTTAGAAACCTGGCACTTGCTCACGCGAGCTGGTATTTTCTCGCGTGAATTTTACCACTTTCTCGCCCGGTAAGGCATTTCCTTGCACGGATTTGTAGCCTAGTGTTCAAAACAGTGACCTTTTTCCCGTTAACTAGTGAAATTTTTGCCTGATCTGCCTTTTGTCTGGGGTCTGATTGCTTTGTTTCCTCATTGTCTGTGGTCTGAAACTAGTTGTTTTGAGTTGCGAACTGACTAATTCATACTCAAAATTGTCTTGTCTCTTTGTCTCCATCCTATTTTCTTGTGTTTTTTGTACCTTGCGACACGATAGTCATAGCTTGGTTGTTCTAGCCATACTTTTGACGATTCATGCCGGGTGCATCTTACACCTTGGCTGTTATAGCCTATTACCTCTTTTTTTATATACCTCTAGATATAGAGTTCTAAGTTAGATCTTAAGTTTCCTCTCATATCAACTTCGTATATGCCTGTTACGACTAGGAGCAGTAATATTTTTCCCATACGCAGTTTCAGAGTAGGTAGAAGTAAACCTCGCAATCAAGGAAAAGGTCATTCTGAACCCGTTATTCAAGTGGATAATCAAGAGGGATCCTCATGTTCCTCTTCCCCGTTCAGTATAGATTCGAGTCCTAATCAGAAACTAGTACTTCAGTTTTGTTCTAATCCTTTGTTTCAAGATTAGCACAATCCATTTCTTTCAGATCAACTAGGCTTCAAGAAGTCATCTATTTGGGTTGATCCTATTAATGACCCTCACTACCTTAGTGATCCTTTCGAAAATTTTAATCCTTTTGATTCGCCAAAGAGTACATCAGCGATGAGTTCTCATACTCATACTGAAGGAGTGCACACAGAATAATCTCACATTAACAACATGACATCTCCTTTTGATTACACGCAAGGTCATGACCAATCTCAACACGAACAAGGTCATCAAGAAGAAGAGCATCACCAAGGTCAAGATCAGACTCAGAGCATTTATGAAATTCTTGGTAACGACAATGACCCAATAACACAAAACAACATAGACACAAAAAAGTCCAATAAAGCTCTCATCAAAATGATGGAGATACTTCTTGCGAAAGACAAAGAAAAATACTTCCTAGATTTGGCAAAACAAGGGGTCAAGTTACTCGCAAACTTCCAAGTGGAAACGCTTGTCGCTAAGGAAGAGGAAACTGAAACCACCAAGTTGCATAAGATAATTCAAGACATGCAAGGTAAAATTAGCCAACTTATGAAAGATAAGGACAAACCAACGCAACAGTTTACAATGGAAAGTATATGTCATTTTCCTTTCGATAAGAGTATTGTTATGCCACCTTTTCCTAAAGGTGTAGAACTCCCCAAATATGACAAGTATCTAGGTACCACTAATCCTTAGGATCATTTAAGAGAATTTGGTGCCTTATCGATGGAGTTTATACATGATCAAACATATTTGATGCATCTTTTCCCATGAAGTTTGCGTGGACCTGCTATGGAATGGTTCTCGCGACTACCTACTGGTATCAAGACTTTTGATGAGATAGCCAATCTCTTTATACAAAACTATTCTCATAATATTCAACATCCTGTCAACATAAGGGACCTTTGCAACCTTAAGTAGAAGCAAGGGGAACCATTCTTGATGTTTCTCCAAAGATGGAGACAACTTTGCACAAAGTACCCTCGCAAAATACCCGAGTCCAAGAAACTCGATATATTCTTGGATAATCTCACCACTGATTTTGGGTATCAAGTCCAACTTCAAGGTCCCCTTAATTTTGATAGTATGATAAAACAAGCTATGAGAATAGAAGAATTCATGGTTAAAAAGGGCGAATTGACTTTGAATAAAGATAACAAGCAAGGTGCCTCATCGTCCAACAAAGACAAAGGAAAATTTTCCAACAAAAATATGGATGTTGTGAATGATGGGGTGGTCGATAACGTGACTTCAACTTCTTCAAAACTGGTCTTCAATCTCACCTCTGGTATACAAGTGACCAAAGCTGTCAAAAAGGCTACAACCAATACTCAACAGCCTTCTAGATTTTCTGGCAACAAACCTTGGGCAGCGCGACCCAAGCGTGAATTTACCTCTTTGAGAGAACCGCTTGATGTGGTTTTCAAAACTTTGGTACAAAATTAGATTCTTGCTCCTTTGGAGAAATGTTTATACGATCCGCAACCATGACCTCATTGGTGGAATGAGAATGCTTACTGTGACTACCATCAAAATAAAGGTCATAAGACTACTACATGTCTCCAATTGCGTCATAAAGTCCAAGATTTGATTGATAACAAGGTTATCATTGTGGAGAATCATAACAATAATTTGGATCATCAAGATTTTAAAGATCCCTTTCCTCATCATGAGAAAGGTGAATCCTCCAATGCTCAGAATAATAATGCCAACATTAATTACGCACATACCACTTACGATAATGTTATCAACATGATTGAACCAGTGGAAGTGGAATATTGCAATATGTTTACTAGCAAGGGAAGTGGGAATGCTTCTAAACCTAGAACCCCATTTGTCTTGAGAGGCCCTGGGTCTCGATCATCTGAATCTGAAACATCTTGAGATTGTGTGAACGTTGTTACTAGATCTAATGCTAGAATCTCTATCAAGGGTCCTAACCCTTTTGCTGCTACGTCTACGCCAAAAAAAACTATGGATAAGACTCTTGTTGGCTCTACCAACAAGACCACGAAGGTGGTCCCTACACCTCCTACTGCTGGTTATAGCATTCTTGACCAGCTTCAAAGGACCAATGCTCAGATAACTATTTTTGAGCTATTGAAGATCTTGCCTGCTCATAGGCAGATTCTGGACAAAGCTCTCATAGAAGCTAATGTCCCCAAAGATATCAATTTAGATCAATTTCAATCCATGGTGGGTCACTTAACCTCACCGCATTATTTATCCTTCTCTGAAGAAGATGATCATTCAATTAGTCACCCACATAATTCTCCCCTACACATAGAAGTCATGATTGGTAAACAGCTAGTCCGCCGCATGCTCATTGATAATGGTGCTGGTCTTAATATTTGCTCTGCTCATTTTCTCGCTTAGCTAGGTTATGGCGAGGATTACATAGATTCTTGTAAAAGAATTACCATAAAAGCCTATGATGAAGAAGAGAGACAATCTAAAGGTCTAGTTGTGCTCCCCATTCAGGTTGGCCCAGTTGAAAGAAATGTCACATGTCAGGTGCTAGACCTTCCTCTTGTGTATAATATCTTGCTAGGAAGACCATGGATCCATAAGATGCAAGCGGTTCCTTCTACATACCATCAATGTATTGAGTTTTCTTTTTAAGGCACAGAGGTGACAGTTCCCACTAGTATGGGCTCTTCTTGTAACGCTCTCACTCAATCAGCTGATAGTCTTGTTCTAACTAATAGAGAATACACAGAACTCTATGATGCTAAGCTCAAAGATATGGAACAAACCCTAAAAATCACAGACATAGGCATGGGAGGATATCAAATAGAACCCATGCTATCTTTAGCAGCTTTACCTCTGTCTCCCCATTCTTATGGGAAACCTTCTGAGAACAACAGACCTTCTACTACTCCTGAGATGGTCTATGACAATGTCTTTGTACAGTCTGCTACACCATTGGAAGATGAAGATGAGGAAAGAGCTATCAAGGCTTGGCTTTGTAAAGGAACAAACACAGCTGAACAGACTGCTCTTGCTCATGAATTAAATCCCAATAATGAAGGTCTTAAGATTATGAAACATTTTGGGTACAAAGGGAGTGGCCCAATAGGGGTGAATGGTAATGGGTTACTTGAACCTATTCAAGCTATAGGTCAAAAGACAAAGGACACCATTGGTTTAGGTTTCAAAAAGGTCCCGTTTCATCTAGGGATCAATAAATTTGTGCCAAACGTAGAACCTACACCAAAACCTAAAGGTACAACTGCAATTGACACCATAGAAGATAGCTCTAATGAGGATTGCTTTCCTTATCCCATTCCTCCAGACGTGGCAACATTCTTTGCTGAGCCAGATAAATTTGTACCACATGTCAGTACAGCTGAGAGTGACAGTGAATCTGATAAAATCACTCCATTTGAGACATTAACTTTTGAGCAATGAAAAGACTTACAAGATCCTAACTTCCAAGGTGAACGGTACATGCCACCTGAATTTCAAGAGCGGTTGACACAAGAACAAGCTAGTGTTGCAAGAACTCAAAAACCTTCATGGTGCAAGCACCCAAGTCAGAGTTTGGATACAAACTCTCATGAATATGAGTTTGATAGTTTGTTAGAAGGATCTTATGAAAAACTTCTCGACGTAAGTGAGAGGTCTAGTGAAAGGTCTAATGAGTTCGAGTCTATAGGTGTTAACATGTCTTCTACTTCGGTCATTAGGGATCAAAAGGATTCAAACACACCTTTGGATGAGATTGGTTTAGCTCTCAACTTACTAGTTAATACTTTCAATGACTATACTATGAACGCACTTGAACCTGTCACATCTCTTTCCCTCCAGCATCCTGAATTAATAGACTGGAATTCCCCTTCTTCATCCAGTGAATTCCTTACATTCCAGAATGATTACACCCTAGCCTACTACCTTCATGTTGTGGAACCCGTGACATCCTCCACTAGTGAAGAAAGTGTCAACATGACTGAGGTTGACATCAAGTATCTTACTCAAAAAATTAAAAGAAGAAAAAATAGGCGCTGTGATGGTGAAAACCACATTGTGGCAGTATCAGAGCCAAAAAAAGTAAAAAGAAAAGACGTATCCGAAGGTGAAAACCTCTCCAAGGCACCTGAGGATGAGATACTTGATGTGCTTCCAAGTCACTTCCAGGAACACTCATCAGTGTTAATTGAGCCAACTCAGCTGATAAATCTGGGAACAGAAGAACATCCACACATCATTCATGTGGCCAAGTCATTATCTACAGAGGAACTTAAGTAATTCATAGAATTCTTCCAGGAAAAAAAGATAAATTTTGCATGGACTTATTCTGACATGCCGGGTGTGGATCCTGATCTCATTATGCATCACTTATCAATAGCTCCAGGTGTGAAACCTGTTAAACAAAAACTTAGAAAGATGCATCCGCATGTGGCTTTATTGATCAAGGCAGAATTGGAAAAACTTCTACAAGATGGGTTCATCCAAGCGATTGACTATGCAGAGTGGATCTCTAATATAGTCCTAGTAACTAAACATGACAAATCTATCAGGGTCTGCACAGACTTTAGAGATTTAAATTTGGCATGTCCCAAAGATGATTTTCCACTTCCCAATATTGACATGATCGTGGAAATGACAGTAGGATATGAGATGTATTCGCTAATGGATGGCTTCTCTGGCTATAATCAAATTAAAATTGTGCCAGAGGACCAAGAGAAGACCACTTTTACCTATGCATGGGGTACATTCTACTGGAATGTTATGCCCTTTGGTCTAAAAAGCGTTGGGGCTACTTATCAAAGAGCTGTCACTACAATATTTCATGACATGATGCATAGGACAATGGAGGACTACTTGGATGACACACTTGCTAAAATTATGGATAGAAAGACACATCTCACTGATCTAGGTCCTATACTAGATCGTATGGAAAAATTCAAGCTACGTCTTAACCCTAAGAAAAGTGCATTTGGGGTTACTTCAGGAAAATTATTGGGCTATATCATCTCTATTAAAGGAATTGAGGTGGATGCAACAAAGGTACAAGCTATAATGGAAATGTCTCCACCTTGTAATATCAAACAAATCAGAGGTCTCCAAGGTCAGCTCCAATCTATCAGGCATTTCATATCGCAACTAGCTGACAAGTCACAACCATTCACCAAAACTCTGCATAAAGGTGTGACTTATGACTGGAACAAAGAATGTGAACAAGGCTTTCAACAGATTAAACAGTATTTATCCAATCCACCCATATTGATGCCTCCTATTCAAGGGAAGCCTTTGATCTTCTATATCTCAGCAATGAAAACATCTTTGGGTGCTCTCTTGGCCCAAGAAGATCAAAATCATAAAGAAAGAGCCATTTACTACATCAGCAGAACATTGATCTCTTACAAAATGAATTATTCTGTAATTGAGAAGGCTTGCTTAGAAATGGTGTTTGCTTCCCAGAAGCTACGACACTACATGTTGGCTCATACTATAAGTCTAATTGCAAAGATTGATCCATTAAAATACTTACTCAGTAAAGCTACCCTCACAGGTAGACTAGCTAAATGGGTCATGCTCCTTAGTGAATTTGATATTACATATGTTGAGAGGAAAGCTATTAAGGGGCAAGCGATTATGGATCAGTTAGTTGAAGCACCTCTTACAGATCACCAACCATTAAAGATGGGATTCCCAGATGAGTCCATTATGCTTCTCACACATCAAACATGGATAATGTTCTTTGATGCTTCATTCACCCAATAGGGGTCAGGAGCTGGAATTTTGTTTATCACACCTCAGCGGTATTCCTTACCAAAGGCATACAAAATGATGTTTCCTTGCACCAATAACACCGCTGAATATGAATCTTTGATCAATGGGCTAAAGATTGCTATTGAATGGCAAGTGGATGAATTAAAAGTCTTTGGAGACTCACAATTGGTTATCAATCAAGCGAACAAAATCTATCAGACGAAAGATGAAAAGCTAGTACCCTATAAAAAGATGGTTAACAGCCTTAAGAAATACTTTGCACATGTTACTTTTCAGCAAATTCCCAGGGTGGATAATAAAGTGGCTGATGCTATGCCCACTCTAGCTTCTATGTTACAAATGTCAGAGAATGATTTCAGACATGAGTTCCTAGTGGAGACGTTGTGCTACCCTGCCTATGACTCCCCTGACTCCTGGATGATCTGTTCAGTCATTGGACATGATTCATCTCGCTACCACCACATCTACTCTTATCTCCATGATGAAATTATTCCTAACACATATACTAGAAATGAAAAATGTCATCTTATCTGCAGTGCTTCACGGTATGTCATCTTAGCAAACAACTTGTATAGACAAGGTCTATACGGTACCCTCCTTAGGTGTCTAGAACCTGATGAGTCCAAATGCGCGTTAGAAGAGGTACATGAAGGCATTTGTGGTTCTCACTCGAATGGTCTGACACTGGCTCATAAACTTATTAGAGCTGGTTATTATCGGCCCGATATGGAGAAGGAAGCTACACAGTTTGCCAAGTCTTGCAAACAATGTCAACTCCATGGTAATTTGATTCATGATCCAGCCAAGGAGCTTATTCCTTTCATCACTTTCTGGCCATTTCAACAGTGGGCTTTCAACTTAGTGGGTCAGATATATCCATCTTCTTTGAGAGGACATAAGTACATCATCACTGCTACAGATTATTTTACTAAATGGGTTGAGGTAGTACCTCTCAGTGTAGCTAATGGAAAATCTGTAACTATGTTCATACTAAACTACATTATCTATAGATATGGTGTACCTTCCTCTATTATCACTAACAATGGAGGAAAATTCAAGAACAAAGATATGACAAATTTATGCACTAAGTTCAAGATCATTCAACATTGGTCTTCAATTTATTACCCCCAGGGTAATGGGCAGGCTGAAGCTTCCAACAAAATAATTCTCAAGATCCTACACCATACGGTACACAAATCTGGACGATATTGGCATCTCCAGATTAATCTGGCTTTATGGGCCTATCGCACCAGTATAAGAACTCCAATAGGGGCCACGCCCTTTGCTTTAGTCTATGGTGCAGATACAGTAATGCCTATTGAGGTTGAGATTCCTACCTTGCGAGTCTCTCTAAAAGGCCTCATCATTGATGACGACATTAGAATATCTTGGCTACAAGAGCTTGAATTAATGGATGAACGTCGGAAGGTGGCATTCGATCACCTCAGAGCATATCAAAAGAGGATATCAAAGAGCTATAACAAGAAAGTTAGACCAAGAGACTTCCTAATGGGTGATCTCGTTCTGAGAGAGAATCCTAAGAATTAGCAACAGCGGACTCAGAAGGGAAAGTTTGAGCCAAATTGGCTTGGCCCTTATATTATTACTGCAATATTTGGGTCTGGTGCCTATCAGCTCTCCACTACAGAAGGTGAACAACTCAAAGAGCCCATCAATGCTCTTCACCTGAAGAAATTCTACAGTTGAGATATCTTTTGCATGCTCATGTACATATTTTATTCTGAGAAAATCCTAAAAATTGTAAAATGTCCTGAAAAAATGATCATCTTAGTGA